>JAOVYX010022137.1:0-14963 GCA_035668315.1 Drosera spatulata | reverse complement strand
CCGTCTTCACATCCATTTGCTCAAGTTCAAGGTCGAACTTAGCAACCAAAGTTAGAAGAACTCGAATAGAAGTATGTTTGACTATAGGAGAAAAAACTTCAGTATAGTCAATACCTTCCTTCTGAGTGAAATCTTAGCCACCAATCTGACCTTGAATCTCACATTGCCACAATCGCCTGCTTTCTTCTTTTTGAACAACTATTTTGCACCCTACGATGCGCTTTCCCTTCGGCAAGTGAATTAGAGTCCAAGTGTTGTTCTTGTGAAGAGACTCTAGTTCCTCTTCCATAACTGCAGTCCACTAGGCACATTCCGAACTAGCGACGGCCTCCCTGAATGACAAAGGCTCATTCTCAATGTCTCGCTAACAATGTGTGCATATGTCATAAAATCTGAATACCCATAATGAACTGGGGGTCTGATCTCACGTCGTTCCCTGTCACGACTAAGCTAATACTGCTGTAGAGTGGGTCCCACCTGGATTGAATATGGTACTAGTGATTCCACTCCTGAATCTTCTGCTTCTTGAAGTGGCTGTAAAGCATCAGTGGGAATGTTGGGATCTAAGGATTCTCCATCCTCATGCTCCACCTCAAATTTCGATCTCTCGACTGGTCGTGTCTGTTCCACCTACTGCTGAATGCTCCCTTGTTGCTTAACTTTCTTGGCTAACATTGACTTTCTTGGGTCTGTTAATAATAAACATAAATAATAACAAGTGCGCAAAAATAAATGAGATAAAGACTTTTACGTGGAAACCCTTGTGGAAAAAACCATGGGCGGTCGCCGACGACGAAGAATCCACTAACCCAAATGAGAAAATACAAAAGGAGTTACACTCAAAATATTGAGAATCTCACAATAAGATATAAACATAATAATCTCTAAAATAAATTCCTTAAACCCTCAATATGTTTTTACGTGTATATGTGGAATTCTCTCCTTATCTCTTTTCTTCTCCACTCCTCTCCTCTCTGTCACTCAAAACCTCCTAGCACTCTCCCTCTTTCCTGCGCTCTGCCTCTTTCCCTTGCTTCTCTCTGCGCCTCTCCTTGTTCAACATCTCTGTCTCTCCCCCGATTCTCCTTATATAATAAAAACAGATACGGAGAAACCACGCGGACGCCGCGCGGACAAAACATTGAGAGCCACGGACAACACGCGAAGAGAACGCAGACACCGTCGGAGACCACGTGGATTTGAGGCATCCATTATCAACAAATTGTTTGACGTGACCTAACAAACTATATAACACACCACACCCAATAATATAACTCCCATGTTTATCCGTTTAATCAATAAAGGAAATATCAAGCTATATAATGATAATTAACATAATTCCATAAGTATAAATCCATACCACATTTTCCTATCAAATGTTTATATATCATCAAAAATAAATATATCAATAACCCAATGTGATTTATTCCAATTATAATCCAAATATGCGGGTTGTTACAATATGCACCGCTGGTTATCACAATATAGCAGCATAGGTTGCGTATGAAACACGCCAAGAGCTGATAAGAAGGATTTGAGCCAAGAAAGCTCACACGTGGCAGCAACCATCGCACTATATTCGACCTCAGCAGAAGATCTAGGCACAGTGTGTTGTTTTTTTGTCTTCCAAACAATGGGTGAGCTGCCAAGCACAACAAAATAACCTGTCAAGGAGCGTCGTGTTAGCGGGCAACTACCCCAATCTGAGTCTGAAAAACCTCAAAGTTGGCAAGTTGCAAGTCATTCTTCGCAGACAGAAAAATGCTTTGGCCTGGTGCATTCTTCAAATAACGCAGTACACGCATCGCAGCTTCATAATGCTCATGCCTTGTGCTTGCATAAACTGGGATAAAAAGTGAACAGAGTAGCAAAGCTCAGGTCTTGTAATTGTCAAATATATGTCTCCCAACCAAACGACGATATAATGCAGGATCATGAAAATCTGCACCAGCAGCCAATGCTAAACGATGATTTTGCTTCATTGAAAAATCAAGCGGCTTCGCTCCTGTCATACTGCATTCTGTCAGAATATCAATTGCATATTTTCTTTGACACAAGAAAAGGCCATCAGGACTTCGAGCGGCTTCAATGCCCAAGAAATATTTCAAGTTTTCGAGATCCTTTATTCCAAAGCAACGATTCAAATACTGTTTAAATTCATGCAAGCACAATCGTCGTTGCCTGCAAGAATAAGGTCATCGGCATATACAAGTTCGGCAAGGAAAACTGAATTTTGAGGATAAGCAAATAAGGAGTAGTCAGCCTGAGACTCTATAAATTCATAGCAACAAAAAGCATCTGTCAACTTCGCGAACCATTGTCGGAGGGCTTGTTGAAATCCATACAAAGAACGATGTAGGCGACAAACTTGATTTGGCTTTGCAGCAACAAAACCTGGGGGTAGCCACACATAAACTTCCTCGGGCAAGTCTCTATACCAAAATGCATTATTCACATTCATTTGATGCAAGTGTCATCCTTTCGCTACCGCAATTGATAGAAAACAACGCACGGAAATCATTTCAACCATTGATGCAAAAGTTTCATTAAAGTCCATACCTTGGACTTGAGTGTTTCCGAGGACAACTAAACGAACTTTGTATCTCTTTATTATACCGTCAAGATATACTTTATTTTATATATCCACTTCCACCCAATAGCCCTTTTTTCAAGGAGGGAGAGTTTTCAATATCCATGTTCGAGTACACTCCAATGCGGCTATTTCCTTACTCATCGCCTCTCTCCATTGACGATCCCTACTGCATGTAGGGATGAGCAAAAATATCCTGACAAATCGAACCGGATCGAAAAATCGGACAAAACCGATTGGACCAAACTTGTATCAAGATATTTCGATCGATACGAGATAAAAAAATTTCAATACCGAAAAACCAATCCAACACGAAATAAATAGTAGAAATCATACCGATATATCTTCTATCGGATCGATATCATTAAAATTATGTTTTTTTTTTTGTTGGAATTATAAGGTTATATTGCCCTTATATTTTTCTCTACTAAAACATCATCATTTACACCAATAATCCCCTTATATTTTTCTCTACTAAAACATCATCATTTACACCAAAACCTTAATTCCCAATTCATTTCCTTCCCATGGCATGAAACCGGATCTGTTCGATTCCTCAAAAAAATCAACTTTCTCTTCCCTCTTCTAAGGCTTCAATTCACCCTTATGGGCTTCGAAATGGCTGGGTTTGATTGAATGGGATGGTGAAGAAGGTGGCGGAGAAGGAGAAGGAGACAAATTCCAAATCGCATTGTCTTCACTCGCGCACTGGTTTGTCGTCTCCTTCCTCTCCTTCACGGTACTCTCTCTCGATTCCCCTCATATTCTGATTCAATCTTCAAATTGTACTAAGCTTTGATCCTCGTTGTCATTGGCGGTTATTTCTTTTGTGTATGAGCTGCTGCTGACGAAGAAGTGGACTCTTGTAGAGGAAATTTCGTGGTTGATGGGATATTTGGGTGGTGTGATGATATGGTTGGGGAATGAGATTCGGGTTTTCAGTATCATGTTTCACTTTCTTAATCATAGCCTGGGGCTGAGACAATAAAGGAAATGGTTAAGGATCAAAGCAAGAGGAGAGGATGAGTAGATCCACCAAAACTTGGGAGGAGTAATTCAAGGTCGCATAAAACATAGACATGTACTTCACAAAGAACAATGACCAAACCTGTAGAACCAAACTTGATTCAAGCTTTTGTTATTGCTGTGGAGTTCCAACCCCTTACGATGCAAGTTCTCGATGCCAGTCAGAACCTTGTTTTCTTTTTCGGTTGAATCATTTATCTTACCAACTACTAAGTCATTTCTCAAAATTCAACTCCTAAAACAACTGTTAATAGGTTGTAGTTGTACTCAGTTCGGATCGAGAATTCGGTTTCAATTTGGTCCTTGATGCAAGTTCTGGACAGGTTTGTCGTGATATCTTGTGTTTGAATACATGAAAACTTATCGATTCAGCAGTTGAGGATTTCGTTTGAATATGCAATTGAAGGACTGTTTTGTTTTATCATTCTTTAATTCTTGATTCGTGATATCTTGTTGTGATATCTTGTGTTAGCTATGCCAATATCCATTCTTTAATCACTTGAGAATTCGGTTTGAATATGCAAGTTTTGGAGAGGTTTGTCGTGGTATCTTGTGTTAGCTATGCCAATATCCACCGTGGCATCGGATTCCGCTTTTAACACCGATGGGAGGGTGATCGATCCATTTAGGAGTTCATTAACTCCTAGGACCGCGGAAGCTTTGATATGTGCTCTAGTTTGGCTACGATCTTCTCCCATTCTTATCGAGCTTTCACAACCAACAATCATTGAAGAAGTGAATGAAGAACTTGAAAATCTTGAGATAGGTAAATGATAAAGTTTCTTGTTTATCTTTTTTAAAGATTACATTATTATGAAATCGTATAAACACTCCCTATTTCTTTTGTTGTAGATGAATTTGCAAGCGATTCGAAACTTTTTGAAGAATGCATCATCGACGAAGGACTTTCCAAGTTGTTGCTAAAACTATTTTGTTTTTGTTGATTATTATTTGTGTGGCTTGAAATGGTACATGATTCTTACTTATGATGCTGGTTTGGTAATAGCTAATATTTGTAGTTGGTTGCTAATTGTGTTGTTATTGGTTTTTGATGGCAGGTTGTTGTATTGCTGCTCATGAGTTGCAGTGTTGCTGGTTCCAGTGTTGCTGTTTGTTGGTTGCAGTGTTGTTGTTTTTACTGGTTGCAGTGTTGCTGGTTCATTGTTGCTGTTTTTTGCTGGTTGTAGTGTGGCTGGTTGCAGTGTTGGTGTTCTTGCTGTTTTGGCTGGTTGCAGTCTTGCTGTTTTTGTTGGTTGTAGTGTGGCTGGTTGCTCTTTCAGTGTTGCTGTTTTTGCTGGTTGTAGTGTTGCTGCTTGCTGGTTGGAATGTTGCTATTTTTGCTGAAAATTTCTGAACTGCTGTTATTGCTATGTTTACTGAACTGCTGTTACTTTTGTTATGTTGTTCAATTGCTGAAGCTGTACTGCCGCGGCTGTTTTTGGGCTGCTCCGTTGCTGCGCTTATGACATGTTACTGAGCATCTTGTTGATTGTAACGATCATGATGTAAACAAAATTGATCTTCTTTTTTTTTTTGGGAAACGGTTTCGGGTTGTATTTTATGAAACAAAATTCATTATGATTTCATTATATATGTACCGAAATTCCCGAAAATATCGAAAATCTCATATCGATGAACCAAGGAATGAACCGAGGAATGAACCAAGGAACCAGAACTGGAAAATTGATACGGGACAGGACAAAAATTTTTAGGAATCGGATAACTCGGGATGGGACGGGAGATGGTCAAGAACCGGACCGTCCCGTCCCATGCTCACCCCTAACTGTATGCCTATATGTTCTGGCCGGGCTCGACATTAGTAGTAATTGCATGCAAGAATTGACGATGTGCACAGGAGAAAAAACATTACAAGCAACGTAATTAGTCATGGGATGGGCCTTACCCGAGGATGCCTTGGGTTCACTTCGCCGTCAGTTGGTACTTCATCAAATACTCCTCTGTACACGTCAATGTCTCTATTCGTGGTCACGGCATTGGGTTCACTTCGCATCTTTTTCATGTTGTATGTTGTTAACGATAGGAGAAGAACTTCTTTCCACACAATACACAGTTGGAATTCGTGGAGATGGATGCAGTCAATAGAGAATTTGATATGTTGATTGGTAGTTGAAGTTATTCCAAAGCATAGCATGACAAAATTATATCGTGCAGCAAAACAAGATTGAGTTGATTACGTTATCTGAGCAAAATGTTGTGGATCATGATACATATAGGTTGTTCCATACCAAGGAGGATGCTTCGCGTCTATTGAGTATCTGTTCTTTTAATCACATTGCATAGTCTCCGAGACATTTCTACACACAATCAACGGTGATTGTACCATTGATGTGTTTCGATTAAAGAATTTGTACCATTTATTCAATAATTTATTATGTCATTTGTTTTGGTTGATATTTAAAAAATAAATCCTTATATATTTGTTTGTTTAGATTCAATCAACAAGCTACAACATTTCCATCGGACAAGCTTTTCGTCGTGGGCAACAAAAATTATGACAAAAAAATGGACATTGTATCTGGTAATGAACTCTTTAAATACATATAATGATTTAAAAAATCATAGAATACATATAGGTCTCTTATCTCTGTTAAACTAGTTCGTAAAGAAAGCCAAATCCGGTTCGTTCTTTCTAGTTAAAAAGATTATGCAATTCTTAGTTTCTCCGTGTAGAAAATAATATAATGCAAGACGGAATGCTTCTCTCTAAGTTTGGGTTATATTAACAATTTTAATTTTGAAACTATATTTTTTGATATAAAAAATTGAGATATTTGAAGAAATAATCTTATTTTTAAGTGTCATTCTTTTCTTAAATATAAATTATTTACTTTTCATATCAATATTATGTATTTCATCACAAAATCTGATATTTTTATTAGGCTTGAGATCGTGACTCCTAACATCGGTTATTTATAAAGTATTATTTAAAAGACCTCATGGTTGGAATCGGATTGGCGTCTAGGGGGACATGTGTCTAGTCACGACAACATTAAGAAATATAAGATTTGCCTAGATTGATACATCTAGTTTCAACTCCAAATAAGATAAATATTTTTTTTTTATAATTATTACAATGTTTTTTTTATATTATTTAATATGTAATTTAAGAGGTTTCATTACATATCCAAATGATATAATGATTCACGATTATAATACATGACGTTTACTACCATTAATGGTTCACAGTATTTTCTCAAAAAAATAATATTTGATCGTCCGATAATAACGATCAAAAATTCTATCGTCATTTTATCTGTTGAAAAATTACAATTATATAAAAATAATTAATGCGATTATGACCTTTTCAAAGCTAAAACGGTTGGATAGAAATGCTGAGTCAGCACCAGAAACGTGCCACGTAACAGCTGCCTGTGGCACCTCTATCCACAAATGAGCTCCAAACGTGGCCTCTTCGGTCACCGTGCAACGAATCTACACACGTCAGCTTGACTCTTGACTCTTGACTCAAGCCTCTAAAAAATCGGATTATGATGAATCCTGTTTGTCTACGTGTATTGGAAGGAAACATATTTCATTCCCAAAAAAAATGGCTAATACAACCTTATTCAATTAGTTATGATAATTTATTTTAATCGTTGAATCAAAGAATAAAAAAAATCAAGATAATTTTAAATCTAATTAATCTAACGGTTAGAAGAAGACCGTGATAAATAATTAGCTAACGTTGTATTAATCTTGTTTTCGTTTTTATTTACATGAATTTAATAAAATGAAAATGGTTGTTTACATTAAGCGTCCAAGGATAAATCATTAGATAAACGCGGAGCAATTAATATTACTGTACATGTCGGTTCTTTTAGATAGTACTCCTTATGTCCCATATATATTTTGTCAAGATCCTTTCCGCTCATTGAATATCACTGCTCTTTGTCAATTTTCAGGAATTAGATTTACTGGTTGTTACTTATCGATGTATACTGTCACACACTATTTGCCATCTTTTTACTTGGTCGGTGATTAGAAAGTTGTTTTAGAATCCTTTTTTTGTTTATTAAAGTTTGTTTGGAAGGAATTATATTTAATATTTTATCGTCCGATCACATAATTAATACTATATTTTATTTATATCAAATAAACAACAACACCAATACTGCTCATTATTATCCAGCTCATATGTGGATGAGTTTCGTTTATTTGTTCAATTTTTTAAACAAATATATTTTTTTTTATATCTAATTAAAACACGTAACTTAAATTATCATAAAATATTTCATAAAACTTCATAAAAAAGAAGTTTGATCATCATGTGACATAATACATCAAGTGTTGATCATAGCAATTTATGTAGTAGGTAATGATAAACAAAATACAAAATATGAGTTTAACGAATATGTGTTATATAAGAGATATGGGGACTGTATTTAATTCAGCCAAACAAACTGCAGTCTCATTCGGTAGTTTTAAAGAAAGAAAAATAAAATAAAATTGATTCGTCCTTTTTTATTTTCAAATTTTAAAAATTAAAAATAATGAATGTGATAATGTTTGATGACTCTAGTTAAATCAATCCCATTTTTTTATATATTTGAATAATCAAGATTAAATCGCAATATTAACATACACCTCACAACGAGAACCTAATAATTGAAAGATCAAACATAACCAACCAGACGTAAATCTAAAAACGATTTGATTTTAAATGGATACATCCAAACCTGCGTATGTGATGACGTAACTTTTCTCATAGAATATATCCGTGGTGCGTATAAAATGAGGACGCTCGCCGTCCCGTGTCTCATCAAAATTCCAGAACTTTTCTCAGGCCCAACTCACCATTTACCCCCTCTCAGAACACACACACACGCCAAATCCAGCAATGGCTCCTCTCAAACCCGCCGCCGTGGACTACTTCCCTTCCTATCTCCCCGAGCCCGACGTCCGCGTCGTCACCTCCGCCGGCAACAGCATCCCCGCCCACTCCAGCATCCTCGTAATAACACCTCCCCTCCGCTCTCCTCTGTTTCGGTTTGATTGGATTGGATTGGATTGGATTGGATTGATTGGTTGGTTGGTTGGTTGGATGTGTAGGGATTGGGGTCGGCGGTGTTGGAGAGCGTGTTGGATAGGCCGGAGGAGAAGCGGAGGATGAGTAGGAGAGAGGGTGAGAGGGTTGTGAGGATCTTGGGTGTGCCGGACGACGCCGTTTCGGGGTTTATGAGGTTCTTGTATTCGTCCAGGTACGAATGACATTTCGAAATGCTATGCTCTCTCTGATAATAATCCTTCCGTCCCTATAGGATAAGTTGCAACGCATATGTCGTATATTAGTTGGAAAAGTAAATAATGGATATAATATAACATATCATGATTATTTTGATTTTTTTTATGAGAAAATGTTCCTAAATATAATGTATTGTAATCTTCTATCCATTTAAATTGTAACATTTTTTCTGTGAATGTCTCTTTTTTTTTTCTCATTCCTTTATCTCAGCACTTTTCTTTATTAATTCAACATATATATAAATTATCATGTGCGATAAAACCGTTATAATTTAAATAAAACAAAAAAAAATACATATTTTAAAACGATTCAAATAAACAAATAAAAATACAAAGCATAATGATATAGTATCAACTGCTCTTTCATTAGCTTTTTCTTCTGTTGCTCGCCCACAATTCCATTCACACGGTCCATATAAACTCTCAGAGACATTTAATAAAACCGAAATATGATTGATTTTAAATCAATCTTACAAATCGTTTAATAAAATAATATTAATATAAAGTGAATGTATTTCTTCATACATTGAAATTTATTTGGGACGTGTGGAGCAAGAGGAATGCTTTTTGTTTCAACAAATCACCTTTGATCGTAATAAGTTATCATCAAATCGAAAAGCAACAATTGAGAGAGAGTTTACAAACAATTCTACAAATATTGTACAGTATAACTAAGAGTAATTTTATACTGGTTTGGGATGGATGTTTTGAATTTTGATTAGCCATCGCCGTTCCTGGTTAGCGTGAAAGAGCTGCTTGGCAAATCACAATAGTAGTACTTTTGAGTAACTCAATAGGCAAAAGTCTTCTCTGAAGAAAATTAAACCAGATGAGTTCTAAGACTCTAAGAAACCTATAAGAATGGTACCATCACCATCTTCATCATAAAATATCATTAACACCTCGAGTATTCGAGTTTGGAAAGAGTGTTCATCCCACCAAAATGTCATTTAATCTAACAATCTATTGTGCCGTGCACGTCGAGATCATTTCGATTGCTCGTGTTAGTCATATGATTGTCTTGATTGTGCACAAAGGTTGGGTGATTTGCTTTGGGGACCTTTAGTACTTAAAGGGTACAGTGACATTGAAAACTATGTTCTTCTCATTGACTGGTACGACAGCGTTGTTGCTTGAAAGGTGTAGAGACTGTGAAAACTATGTTTCACGTGTTATCTGTGGACAGTAGCATTCTTCGACCACTTAAAAAGTTTATGATCATCCTCCGATCATCGTCCATTGACTGGTAGTCTCGCTTTGTCCCCTTGCTACCCGTCGCGTTTTTTTTTAAAAGGTTTTTCTGAGGGAAAACCCTTCGGTCAATTAAATAGCCCGCAAAGTGGGTAAACCACTTAAACCGGCATTGCCCGTCGTTGCTCATCCCCATTGTTATGTTTACGTGGATGACCCTTGATAGCCGGATAGCAATCCTGTGGTTGTCAAGGGTGATCCGGACCTGATACTGATAGTGTTAGCTCAGAGGTAGCGACAAAACTCGAGTTTAAATCTTCGTGTCGTTGGAATAGCGAAAACGAAATGTGCCTTCACTAATACAGGTCATATGATCAAGTTATTATTTCCCTACCTATATATGTTACACTTGGAGTTGTTGCTTTTCTTGATGTTTCTTCAAATAGATTTGTCTAGAACAGAATTCATGTTCTCCTATACTCTCCTTACCAAACAACGAGGTGATGAGTGAAGCGATCATCAATGCATAAGCATAACTAATAGGAGATCGGATCTTCATGGTATGTAGAGTCATAGGGATGATCATCGATATATTTACTAGAGTGATGTAGCTGTGCCTTGGACCATCGAGCGATAGGCTATTCAGTAAAATCGTATTGGAGCTATTTTTGGGTTAAGGTTATATCAAGTCATATGCTTTTCAAAGTGGGTTTCTATAGTTAGCACACTACGATACCACGCACGGTGTAGTAACTACACGGTATTGATCAAGTTCCTTGCTTTCTTGTTATTGGTTTTGCAGCTTTAGCTAGACAATCGTATACTCTCTCTTCGTGAAGTATAATGTTTGGAGGAACATCGTTAACTTGGAGGAATATCACTATTGTTTGGTTCTTTCATCTTTCGAAAATGGCATTTCGACAATGTGGTATCAGCAAAACAATTAGTTGTAGGCGACTGTTCACATTGTGATCTCTATGGTTTTTGCTACAACTTGCTTTTTGTGTATTTTTGGATTTGAAGGTGATACGATTGGCGCAGATGCACCAAGGAAGAGATGGAGAAGTATGGAGTTCACCTTCTGGCTCTGTCCCATGTATATTCGGTTCCACTGCTGAAGCAGAAGTGCACCAAGTCCTTGGCCGAGCGACTGACAGTGGAGAACGTGATTGACGAGCTTCAACTGGCTAGATTATGCGATGCACCGGACCTTTATATCAAGTGCATGAAGTTGGTGGCTGAAAAGTTCAAGTCTGTTGAAAAGACGGAGGCCTGGAATTTCCTTCAGAAACATGATCCTCGACTGGAACTGGAAATCTTGCAGTTCATGGACGAAGCTGATTCTGTAAATCTCTTGAATTCCTTTTACCTTCAATTTTAGTTGCTTCGAGCTACTCATGAGGTGATTGACGCTGAATTCATTCCTGATGCAGAGGAAGAGAAGGACAAGAAGGCATAGACAGGAGCAAAGCCTATACTTGGAGCTTAACGAGGCGATGGAGTGCTTGGTTCACATCTGCACGGAAGGATGCACCGATGTTGGGCCTTATGACATGGATGCCATCAAGAGAAAGGAACCGTGTAGACATTTCTCAACGTGCAAAGGCCTCCAGCTCCTCATCAAGCATTTCGCTTCCTGTGAAAAGAGAATCAATGGCGGATGCTCTAGGTGTATGCGAATGTGGCAACTGCTTAAGCTTCATGCCTTGATGTGTGACCGAATCGACCTCTGCAAAGTCCCCCTCTGCAGGTATCGTGATCATCTCCCAGACATGTTTATTTTCCTTTACTTTCTTTGCATCCAAGGACGATGAGCATAGAAGATCTTCATTACGGTTTATCCCCTGAGCTTTCAACTCCCATTTAGCAATGTTCAATGCGAGTTTAAGTTCTCGGTCTCAACCATAGAGTTGGTATCCATATGCAAATTGAGGCTCAACTCAAAGAGGACTGAAACCTAGGATAGCGTTATAGCGAGAAATAAGCTACACTCGGCTTCTTATCAACTCTTATTATTTCTTAGGAAAAGCTTAGAAAGGAAACCTGATCGCACCCAATAGTCTACAAATCAGGAATTCAATTTAAACCAGCACCACTAAGCAGTCAGTGATTGGCACCATCTAAAAGGCATCATATTCATAGGCACTTAATCAACGAGTTCGAATTCCTGAGCTTCCTGGAGCAATACTAAGCTGTGTATCGACTGGGTCTCATCGAATTCATCACTAGTTCTCATTTTCCGAGTTGTGTTGAAGTTGTGTTTTGTGTTCTTGAGCAGGCAATTCAAGCTGAGAATGCAACAGCAGAAGAGGCAGGACGACGCGAAATGGAGGCTGCTGGTGAGGAAAGTGATGAATGCCAAAGCCATGTCTTCTCTGTCGCTCGCAAAGAGGAAGCTCGAGGCTGAGCCAAGAGGGATAAAACCCTGCCATGAGACTGAAGAACATCTTAGACGCAGAACATAGTCAAGTCGCGAGCAACCCTAATTTTTTTTATTTTTTTTGTAGATAATACTTTCAATGTATTGATATGTTGTTCATCATCGAACTAGGTGATTACGTATTATAAAATACGTAATGTAATTCATAGACGATATAGATCGTGTTCCTGAACTTCCCTTATTGGTTTACCAGCATAGAAGTAGGTGATTCAGGAGATGAAACAAATTAACGTCTTCTCTCTAATATGTCTGCTCTCACATTTAGAAATATCATATTAAGATAACGTTTTTCAAATGGAGTTGGTTCGATTGTAAGTCGTTACTTTCCTAACCGTGAGGTCAGGAATCAAACAAATCTTCTCTTTTAATCGTGAGGTCAGGAATCAAACAAATCATAAGTTGAATAAACGACGATGTTGAACTCGATGTCCAAGGAACATGATCGATGTTTGTGATAAGATTATTAGATCTTAGATCATGAGTTTTGATCTTAGTAAAGTAATGATCTTAATTTCTGTTCTTGTCGTTTTCACTATTGTCACTCCAGGCACATGCTATCACACCATGGAATGAATAATGGAAATGCCAACTCCGAAAACTTATAATATATGCATGGTTGAAAGGGAACCGAAAAGAAAACCCATCAACCAGGTGAGCTGTAAACCTTCACAATATACAAGAACAATGTGGAAACTTCAATAAACAAGTACACTTCCTACAAGAAACATGACTTGCATGATTTCCTACATGCTTCAAAATTGATGTGCAATTTACACGACTACTCATAGTTGTGTCCTTCCAAGATCAAGTTTAGTATAGGGAAGTGTGGATAAGATATCGTCGATTAGATACTGTTTCTGAAATATTTAATCATTGTTTCTTAAACATTTAATCAAACAAAAAGATGTTATTAAAAAGAATCATAAGAATTGTTTATCGTAAAAACTATTTATTTGTCAAACTTTATAACATATGCTTATCTATATTACGATAGATAACGAATATACATAATCTGTTATTTATTTGTTGGATATCTGAATTATGATATGAGCCATGTATCTAGATTGGCGCAAGTAAACGATGTATTGGGAAAATGAGTAATCCTCTTTGTCATTTTCATTATGAAGGGACAAAAGAGAGGAAGTGGTGCCATTCATTTAAGAGAGCCGAAAGCGCATCCATCCCTTTTAGATCTTCATTTTGGCCACCATAGCAGTGATGGGTGCATATTGTTACATTGTAATCCCTGTTGAATTATTAGGGTGCATATCCCTTTTGGAGTATTATTTGGAGGAATCTTCTCATATTAGCAAACACATCTCAAATTAGACCCTTCAATTCCTTCAATTATTATCAAGAAATATTTCAGTCGCTTGATTTTTTGGATAACTTTTACCAGCGTCAGTCTTCAAATACCGGTGTTAACTTGAGTTCAATCATCTATCAACCTAATGCATCATGGTAATTGACCAGAGTCAGTGTTTTTGTTCCTTAAAATTTATCTTTCAAATTCTCCGAAGTTTCAACAAAAAAAAGAAAAGAAAAAAAGAACTCCAATGAATCCTAATCTCACCTGGTCAACACCAGCATCTAATCCAACACTTAAAATTTTCAAATCATTTATCAAGTTCAACATTCAAATTATCAAGGCACAATCCTGTTTTCAATTGTCACCTCATAGTTATTGTCCTAAATAAAATGTTCAATAATAATGTATCGTCTTAACCATTATCCTAATTAAACATTTCAATACTCAATAATAATATATAATTTTATCTCGATTATAAACGACAGACAAACAAATCATAAATCACAAACATTAGAAATACTCCCACCAAACGTACCATCACCAACATGTGTTACAAGTCCCACCCTTCCAATCCCACTTTATCAATCATCATCAAAACCCTCACTCGCATGTAAAACTAACGTTCCAAATCTCTTCTCCCTCTCCCCTTTCCCTTCGCCGTCGCCGGAAAACACCTACCCAAATGGGCGGCGTGACGTCATCAATGGCGGCGAAATTCGCCTTCTTTCCACCGACCCCACCGACCTACGCCCTAACCCAAGACCCCATCACGGGGCTCTATCTCATCCACCCGTACCCGCGCAGGGAAAACGTTGACGTGATTCGGATGAGGACCCGAAAAGGGAACGAGATCGTTGGGGTTTATGTGAGATACCCGATGGCGACGACGACGGTGCTTTATTCGCACGGGAATGCGGCTGATTTGGGGGGATTGTATGAGTTGTTGGTGCAGCTAAGTGTGTTGTTGAAGGTTAATTTGATGGGGTGAGTGAGTGGAGGATTTGTTATTTTGTGTGGGTTGATTTGATTTATGTGTGTTTTGGGAAACAGTCTTTCTGTTGTTGTTTTTGATCTAATGGGGTTTTGTGTGAGGTTGAGTCGTTTTCTATCTGGGTTGATTTGTGTGTGCTTGTGTGTGTGTGTGT
>JAOVYX010022136.1:0-14963 GCA_035668315.1 Drosera spatulata | reverse complement strand
AACTGTATGAGCTGCGACTGTACCTCGTGCTTTATATCACTGACAGTCCTTTTCAATTCTGAATTTTCATCTGCTCGGCCAACATGTCTTGCATGCTTCCCACCAGCTTCTAGTAGAATTTCTTTTACTTGCAGCGCAGATTCACCATATTGAAGTTTATCAGCCAAGTCCATAGCTGTTTCTTTCTGGCTGTTGATGGTGTTAACTTCAGCTGATGTGTAACTTAACAGAAGACTTAATATCTGAGGGAAATGAGCAAATGTTATTGATGCAAGAATACAGTGAAATGAATGAGCAAAATGCTTTACTGATAACAAAAGAAGCTGCTGAAGGATTGAACAAAAAGATGATATATAGTATAAGCAAGTTTTATTGAATTAGCCACAAACCAATTCAGAATCACCAAACAGAAATGGAATATCCTCAGACGCCAGAAAGCACGGAAGGAAGATAGAAAATGAGAAACAAATTAAATTGCACACTGTATATATAGTAGCAAGTTAAGGCTCCTATTAAGATATTGAAGAAGAATAAGTACCTGCGGACGGCATTTTCTTGTGGCTATATGTACAGCAGTGTTACCCTTCTTATCACGTTCATTTAGAATGGAGAAATCAGCCAGCAACAGATCTTCTACTACTGTAGGATTCTGACCTTTTGCAGCCATATGTAGAGCAGTTTGGCACTTATTATCCTTGATGGAGACCATACCAGGATCTCTTTCGGTAAGAGCTTTCACAATACAGATATGCCCATACCGTGCAGCTGTGTGTAATGCGGTCTTGCCATTTTTTCGTACTATCCTAGCCGAGCTGGGATCAGCATCTAATATAGCATTCACTACTTCCAAGTGATTCTGAACAGCAGCTGAATAGAGGGGGGATGTGTTCGAAGAATCACATGATCTACAGAGCTCCGGCCATGTGCTAAGAAGTCGCTTCACAATTCCTTCATAATAAAATATTTTGTAAGATAATGCTTTTACAAGTCATCCAAAGTGTGTAGGAGAAATAGGAAAGCTCACGACCAATATCGATATACCGAGTTGAAAGTAAAACCAACGGTCAATATCAAAAATTCTACTGATTCCTTCACATGGATTGCAATCAGAAAGCATGGAAGTATAGAAATTCACTGAGTCCATACTGCTACACATTCAAAAATAAAATTTGGAAATACCTGCACTCAGACTACGTCACCTGGACACAAACTTTAGTACATCTCCTATGCAGCAACACACTATGATCATAAACACCGAAAACGACAATTGACATCTTCATCTAAGCTGAAAATTAACCACAGGATATTATAGGCATGTCTCATATGGGTTCACACACTTAAAACCCTTTCTAACAGTTAATCAAGTTTGGCAACGTAAGCCACCACAAAAAGCAAAGTTATTAATGGTTGGCGTTCAACTTTCAAGACAACTGAAAACTTGTGCCCTATTCAATCTCACGCCTATAGACATCAATAGGAGGAACAACACTTTTTTTTTTCCCCTCCTAGACACTGAAGGACTATATTTTCTGAAAACCTCATGAATGGTGAATTTTGACAAGTTCATGGCGAAAGAAGCACAATCATTTGGGATATGAAAGAAATAATGAGAGGCAACCACATGTTTTGCAACATGTTTGAATTATCAAACTGAAGCAAGCAGCCAGCAAGAGTTCCAACTCGTACTTCACAACACATAGGAATCACTAAATAGCAGTGAGCAACCGGACCAAATCAAACTCAACATAATAAACATCATAATCAACAACAAAAGAATGCAGAAACCTTAAACACTATTTTCCAGCAAGTGGAGGAAAATTTCAGTATGATTTAATAGGTCATCGTGTGTTGAGACTTGAGAAAAGGACCATTGCAGAGAAACACTTTGGAAATGTTGGAATCCTTATTACAAGTGCAAGCTCTCATCTGTACTAGTACCATTTTCCAAGAGGCAATCATGGTTCGTTCATTAAGGCCCTAGCAATCACAAGACTTCTTATCGAGCAAAGTTGCCCCATGTAGGAGTTTTCCCCTTGATGTAGAAACGAAAACTGTTGGAAAACAATGTGCAATCATAAACAAATGTTGCAAAGAGGGGGAGTTGAAGTTGCCAGGGAAACTATGGATGCTCTGACTGTTGATACAAAATCAAGAGGGTCAAAGGGGGAACCCTTTAGTTTCTAATAGGATCGAACATTTCTTATTCGGGGATTTATCTCTCACCCAATCATGCTCTATCCAAAATTGTTGCAGTACTTTGACCTAACACGCGTATCGACGCAAAGTTTGACACGTGTACAACGACGATCAAACGTAATTTTTTGTAAATCTATCATGAAACATCAATGGTTATTTAAGTTACATATTTCTTCCTAATATATGCAGCAGGACAATTAGACACGATTTGATATGAAAACGAAAGACTTGCATTCATACTTAAGGAATAATGCAAAATACGTAAGTGTTATAAGAATTATGGAAAGAAGGTAGTACTTAGTTGTTTCTGTTCGGAGTCCTATAATTCGAGCAACTCTCCATATATTCTCATCCTCCGTCAAGTTTGCATTCTAATCGAGCGAACAGTTTTTACTATGCGGCCACCCAAGTCCCTGTCATTAAGCTCAAATCTCCACCCCAAGAGATCCAACTTGCAAGAAACTTACATCATTTTCCCCTATTGTCGTGCAAAAGGTCAGACTGATGATAGAAGATCCACTAATGTAAATCTTTAATGCCTATCCCCGATCGAGAGAAATCAAAATATACGATAGCTTTTTTTTTTCTTTTTTTTTTTTTTGTCAAGGATGCAATCAATCTGTTCATGTCTAATCGAAAAGAAATAAACCCATACACAACACCCATTAAAAATCAATCGAACCCTGATTCACCCTACCCAAGTAGCCTTTCTTGGCAGCGACATGAAACGCATCCAAACCAGCCTTCGACCTGATCCTCACCGAATCAACATCACAGAACTCGATCAAGTACCCAAACATCTCCTCCAACCCACCCTCCGCGGCGATGTATATCGCGGTCTCGCCGGCGTCGTTTTGGAGCGACATGAGGGGGGAAATCGAGGAAGGAGAGAGAGAGACAGCTGCGTTGTCGGAGGAAGAGTGATGATCATCTTGGAGCAGGAGTTGCTGGAGGCGGTTGAGGTCGCCGGAGCGGACGGCGGCGAAGAAGGATTTATGGCGGAGGGATGAGCCGAAGGAGTTCGACGAGCTGAAGGCAGCAGCCATGGAAGGGGAAGGGTGAGATTAGAGCGAGTGGGGTGGGAAAGTGGATGGGAGGGATTGGGAGCAGCAGCAGACAGTGCTGGATGGAACCTACTCATTGACCACGTTGATCGAGTCCAACTCCCAAGTTGTCCTGAAACCGTAATTATCAAAAACCGATGAACTCGTTCCTAACGAAATAAAAAATTATCATTTAAATTATTATTAATATTTTATAATAAATAAAAAAATAATGTAGATTTTTTTGAAATGCAAGTCAAAACTTATAAATTCATTAATCAAATAGTTATATTTATGCTGAACAGAGGAAGTAAAAAAAACTTTTAAAATATACACATATAATTTATTTAAATAAAACTTTTATTATCATAAAAAAAACTTCTTTCGTTTTATTCAAATTGTAACATTTTTTTGACAGTATCATTTCAAATTATAATATTTTTTTATTTATCAGTTTTTTATACAAAAAATCAAACTATCCCTATTTTATATCATATCAATTCACACACCATCAATTCTCATCTTTTTTCCTTATTTTTTTTATCTCACACACTCACAAGAACAATATTATCATTCCTTATTAATTTAACACATATATAAATTATCATATCGAATCAAACCATTACAATTTAAATAAAATAATAATAATAATAATAATTTAAAATTTTATTCTTAAAAACATACCACTAATTAATTTTAATTTCCCCACATATCAACCCTACTCATCCCTAACCCCGGTCCGTTTCTCCTCTTCCTATCCCCTCGTCTCCGACTACATCCCACTCACTCCCCTCTCCGCCGCTCAGCCCCTTCAATCTCCACGCCACCAGCACCAACCACCAACGCGAGCCACCTCAATCCCTAGCTCCCAGCCGCCGCTGAGGAGCTCGCAATTATTGTCGTCCATCGAAATGCGAGTAAGCACCACCGTCGATGACTCACCGCCCTCCGCCACCAACAACCACGTTGTCGTCGTCGCCATCGATGCCGCCGATGTAGCGGCGGCGATGAATAAAGGGGGGTCTTGAGCCCAGGCATTTAAAAAACGAAAAGGAAATTTACCTCTGCTTGCTTGTCTCATCTGGATCAAAATAATAGAATGGTCTTAAACCATAAGCTCTGTGAAGAAGGCTTAAGGACTCTATCTATATGTGATTTCTCATGGCTCGATCGAGCTTAGTCCTCATCTAAGATGCTTCATTCTGAACTTTTGTAACGAATTGATTAAACATAAAGATTTAGGTGAGGGTTGAGTTTTGATGATTTTATTTGTTTCTCTGCATCATGTGTGGTTCTTAAGTCCTCTAAACCACATGCCATCAAGCAATTCTTCATATCAAGACAAGGTTTCACTTGCAGTCCCTTATGCCCAATTTTCTCATCAACTTGAATGAAAGCGTAGAAATCATCAATTATAAGCCAAGGGCATGGAAGAGCATGATTGAATTGCACTAAAGAATTCCATAATCTAACCCTCTGGGCTTTGGTGTTCAAGACATAGATAAAGGATATATTGAAAAGTTGTAGTGTGCTAAGCAAGTGTACTTCACAATGCAGGACTTGATCATTGCCAATAATGAAATTTCTCCTTACATGCGAAAGGATTTCATCCTATCCATATTCTCCAATTAAGAGTAAAATAATTGTTATTAAGATAGCTTCAACCCAGACAAATAATTTTAAAATTTTTATTGAACTTAAAATTTTTTACACGAATCTCTAACAAACCAACTAGAGTTATCCTATTAAGGAAAAGAAAATACCCAACGACTGCTTGCTTATCAAGTTTCTTGACACACCTCACATTCTGTACTCCAATCATGAGGGTATTAACCCTGTAATTGGGCTAAAAGCTACTCCATCAGCTGATGAATCTCATTAGTTATAGTAGGGTCTTCTTCTAGCAGAAAAGAGATGACACAGTGAGCCCATCCTTACATGCTCCAAGGATAAGATTCCGACAACAATGTATCCAATCAATTCTCAAAATGACGAGGCCATTCTAAACGAAGCAGCATGCTTCACAATCCACACAAGAGCATATAGGCATCCGGAAAAACAAAAAGTAGGCATCCGAGATAACAAGTTTGATATCATGCTTTTTATGGTGGTATAACTCTAGCGAGGCCACCAAAAACTTGGCAAATATAGTCTCTTTTTTAATAAGGTCAAGATGCTCTAATTTAAACCTGAACATAATAAGCCTAGATCCCCACCGACTCACATGAAGTAGCGGTGGAAACTATAAATAACCTCAAACAAGCTAAAATTCTCGAGGGTTTCAAACACAATAAGTAGCAAACAAAAAGAGAGAAGGAATGGTTGGATAGGGTTTCAAAGGTTGAAAACCAGTTTCACTCCTTTGCTATCTACCATCACTCTTGACTACAATCCATTCAACACCCTACGAAACTGCATTCTCTTTCTCAGTAGTGCCTTTTGTCAAGGATCCCTTTGATTTGGTATCCTTTCTTATTAACAGAAGAGTTTTACGCATTTTCCCAGATTGCACAGCCACCTTAGGACTCCATATCTGTTATTGCTTTAAACTTATTCTATATTCATTCTCCTCATGACCCCAACTTGAGCATCGTTTACACTTTAAAGAAAGTCATTCGTAAAGGACCTATTGAACACAACGTTCCCCAGTAAGGTCAACGAAAGAAAACTCTTCAATTGGCTCCTTATTCACATCCACCTCCACTGACACTCTAGGATATGTAATCCTACTCTTCATAGCAATCATATGATCGATACGTACATACATCTCTTTCAACCTTTTCAGCAAGGTTCCCAATACAAATTTACTCCAGAATTGAAGGTCAAGGCTAAGAATTATATCTATGTTGACACTCTATCCATCATTTGGAAATTGCTACTCACACCCCCCACATCATCCTTCCTATACAAACGAAGAGGAATGGGGAAAGGAATAATGAAAGGGGGTGAGATACGGGGGATGTGATTAGCACCCCTCTATCATTAATGTCCAAAATTTGTTGCTCATACGATAAACATTGGTTAAGTTCAAAAGATGTGACTTAAGAGAAGAGATGTCTATCCTAATAAAAGGGTGCGACTCTATGTTAATGGGTGTCTTTTCTTCTATTATAAATATCAACCTTTGGAAGTCATTTTTTGGATGACATTCATGATGAGACTCCAACATTAAAATCCTCCTTGTTCTACACATCGTCTAGCATGTGTCATTCAAGTTCATATGTTGTCGCTCATGAGTCTCGTTCATACGAGAGAGAGGTACGCCGTGTACTTGAATTTGGGATCCTATTCGAGTATGATTCGACGTATCTTGGGAGACGATTGTCGTGACACCCGTAAACATCAGAGCGGGGCAAGATCGTCTTAAGAAAAACGAGTCCAACTCATACCCCAATAATAGTTCCGATATTGCATACTTTGTTGTGTTCCTTGTCGTTGTTTTGTATTAACGTTTCATATCCTCCTTTTCCTTCTTTCCAACTTTCTCTATTTTAGGGTTCTTCGAATTCGTTTTCACCTCAGTCCCTCGATCACATTGTCCTCCATCGTGTCCCCTTTCTTTGCTCGTCCTCGATGTCCATCCATCACCATCAGGAAAGGAGGCGTCGGAGATCGTCTCAACGTCGAGACCCTCACCAATCCTAATTCTTAACTTCTTCCTAACCATTGTTATTTTTTTTTCTTTCAGAGCCACGACATTTTCATGGAAGGAGTAGATAGGAATTGAAATTATAGCGAAGCAAAACATATTATTTCCATTATTAAAAAAAACGTATTCCTTCTGTTCCGATTTAGATGTAATCATTGATCCGATAGGAGATTTTATATGTTTTAAATTTTTGTGAATTTTGATAAACAATAATATGTTTTGAATGATAACGGAATTTATTATAACTATAAGAAAAAATAATAAATATAATTTAACAGATAGTGATTATTTTAATTTTTTCATTAACAAAATTATGAATAAATTGAAACTTTTTAATATAAAAAATTATTTGTATTTTGGGATGATGAGAATATTATTCATGTTTTGTTTTTCTTTCCGCCTGAGAAACCCAATTGATAATCTAACCGCAGGGTTCCAATAGCAACTCGGGCAGCCATGGCCTCGGTTGTCGACCACCCTCGTCGCATACTCCGCAACTTCATCCCAATCCAACTCTGCAAGGTCTCTTCCTTTCCTTCATCATCAATCAACCCTTTTTTCTTCGATTTGTGATTTGTGTGATTGATTTGATTGTGTAAGTCAGGAATTGGAGTTCATTCACAAGAGCAACTGCACGGTGGGCTACAGACCAGCCGTGTTTTCGACCACCCTTTCTCATCTTATTGCCACCCATTGCGCTCACCTCGTCGTCCCCTTCGTTTCACTCCGAGGTAGTTTAGTCACTCTTCCCCTTTCATCTCCATACCCTACCCTGTTTCTTTTTTTTTCTTTTTTCTTTTTCTTTTTTAAATATTTGCCTTAATTGTAATTTTTTATTTTATTTCGACGGTTCTGATATGTTTTGGATTGATTTTATCATGAGTATCATTATTGTTGTTATTTGCAGAGCAGTTAAAGGAGAAAGTGGAAGAGGTCTTTGGCTGTGAGTTCGAGCTCGTGATCGAATTCACTGGTTTAATCAGGTGACAAAATCCCGGAAGTAGAATGCTGACATTTGATCGAATTCAAGTACCGGAAGTTTTATTTAGATTCACCTAGAATAGAATTTCAAGAGGCTATCACGCTTATGATGGATGCATCCACTAGATGAGGATCTTGTTTTTAAGAACTGAGAAAGTGTTTTTGAACGTTCATCACCCTAGAGTCATCCAAGCATATTTCATGCCAAATCCTAGACATGAGCAATGCATGAAGAAGTCAAAATTAGTTATATGCAATGCTGTCATGACACTGAATAGCCGAAGTGCATGCCAACCTCTAAGCAGGATTTGGGATGTACAAGGATAAAATTGATGGATCATATTTGTTATCAGCTGGACCAAAGGAGCTAGCATTGGGTGGCATAGTGATGATAACAGACCTTATCTTAAGCAGCGTGATTTCACGGTGAGTTTCTGTTTATTTTGTAATTGGTCGGGCCCTTTTGTCGCTGCCCTTGTTGTTCAAAATTTTCTAACTGAGTGGATGATTGGACTGACGAATGTGGAAAGGCAGTCTGCTATCTGAACAATTATGGGGAGGATTTCCAAGGTGGAGCCTTCCATTTTCAGGAAGGGGAACCGGCGCCTATTTTACCCATGGCTGGTGTAAGTCTAACTATTGATTGTGATATCACATGGTTGTATCTTATGGTTAATGTTTACTGTCGAGAACACCACTTCTTGGTTGGTTTTCACTCTTGTAAAAAGATATGCTGACTTTGAAGTTTCATTTTGTTGATGTTGTCGACTACTACACATGCACGATGGATGTGGTTTACGCTCACTAAGTACGGGAGTCCCGTTGGGTTGGCACGGGCCGTGCCTCGGTGATTACCAGAGAGATTTGTTTTATTAAAAACATATTTTTTATGGGTTTATAAATACACCCATGTTATTATACATCTATATCAGTTTCTAGGGTTTGAGTTGTGATCAAATACGATCTGTAATCCGTTATTCACATAGTGCTTTACTACCACAGTTTGTGGTGGTGTTCTCATGGGGTTTTTTTTCCCGATGCTCGGGTTTTCTCATGCTAAATGTTGTGTTCTTGTTATTGATTGTCTCGATCTAACATCTTCAAATCTTTCACATCTTGACTTATATAAGTGCTCCTCCTTCAAACATTTCAGGATGTAGTTATGTACACAGCTGATAACCGAAACACACATTCGGTCGGCGAGGTAGCTTTCTAGTGGTTTCTATTCCTTTATTCTTGAAGTCACTAGTGGAGTACTCTATTGTAGTTTTGTCATCCATGTCTGACATATGTATTTGGAGGCTGAATTAGTTAAGTTATTGATGTCAAAAGTATTGGGTTTTCTCCTGGTAAATCTTACTCCTATGTTTGTTTTTGGGAAGCCTTCTGTCTTGGCATCAGTTCCTTATCATGGATAAGAAAAAGAACGCCGTTCTCCACATGATGGCATGCTCCATCTTGTCCTCTGTTCTGGTGGTCTGTCAACCATATATTTCCTTTTGATTGGAAGCAATACATTCAATTTGGATTTTCCTTTGCATGTGCAATTTCAGTATCTTAGCTAATGGGAGCACTGAATCTGAGAACCCTGTTGAGAAAGTTCTTGTTATAGGAGTGAGGCAGCAAATTTAATTGAACTTTCCACTTGACGTAGTGCTACTGCAGTGCCATCTTTCCGTGCTTCATATGGACTGTATAGCATATCCTGAATTGCATCCTTCTATCTCTCTGGTTCAAACTTCTAAGTTCTTGGTGTTACTGTCATGTTTCAGATTACTGGTGGGGAGCGGCTTACTTTAACATTATGGTTCAGCCGTAATTGTTCTCACGACGAGGATGTGAAACTTATTTCCCTTCTTTCCCAGTGCACGCCGGATGAGTTGAACATGGAGCCTTGTTTGAATATTCCATTTCCTGCATCAAACAATATGTATTGGTTTGCTTCGGATGATATTTCTGATTGCCAACAAGGATGTGATGTCCGCTATGCAAGATTATTGGCTTTGGGATTCAATCTACATTCTTGCGAAAACGATAGTAGCAATTTGGAATTGATTTCATCTCGTGATGATGCGTCAGACCTCCTAATGAAGCCACTGTGGTTGGTCAGGGAAGATGAGATGTTCACGGAGAAATTTGTCAACATATTGCATGCCCTTCAGGTACTTTCTTCTTGCCATGGATGTTGCTGTAAACGGGTTGACTAGCCCTCCAGGTCTTCGTACTAGGATGCAGATCTCTTAAAGGTCTTGCTTTCCCTATTATGCTTTTCCTCTATTCTGTGCAGCTCCCAGTGAATGTTTCAAGTATGGACTTTGGAGTACCATAATATTTATAGCAGCGAACTTCTCTTTTAAGAAAAATTTACATATGACTGGAGTTTGATTATTATGCTTTCATGTAGTGGATCTTGATATGCATTAATACTCATTTGGAGAAGAGTGTAAAGCTGTGGATTTTGATTATTATCATATTATGACTGAATTTCGATTATTATGCTTTCATGTAGTGGAAATTGATATGGGTTAATAATCATTTCGAGAAGTGTGCAAAGCTGTGGAAGTAGTGATTATAAGCCTTTTAGTTTACCTGAAATATGGATTTTGTTTAGTTCAGCACCCGTCACACACACACACACACCCCAAACTTATTTTGCATCAGTAAGATAACGATGACAGATTCGTTTAGAACTTGTATGCGAGTACCTTTTTTTCCTTTTTAACTGCTCTTCCTTTCACAGGTTGTGCAGTTCTATTTTTGGAGGGAATCAGAGCTGGAGGTTTTTAAACCGAAGAAGAATATTAAGAATCTTATGGTACCAATATCTGAAGCGCAAAGAGCTAGAATCAATACAGTAAAGAACTTGTTGATGAAGGATCAACAACTTCTGGAAGCAAGCTTCAGCTATTCCGTTTGGGATCTAAAGAAGCGAGACCGGTTTAACTGGGTGAGCTTCTCTGGTGCAGTAGCAGCATGGGAAGCTTATACATGTAAGCTTCATAGAGAGATGGTGTTGAGTCTCGATCGCTGGAGATCACATAATTCAATTTTCGCCATTTGTCTATAGAGAGGCCAGACTCCTGGAAGCATGAGATTAACTGGGAAAGGCCTATCCAGAAGTATTCTTTTGTACATTTACATGGCGATGACAATAGCTATATGTTTCGCCACAAAGTTCATTTTTTTCATAATTCAATGTCATCTTATCTGGAAAGATTGTTTATTGTAAGAGACAGATGTAATGGGACGAAAGCGTCTTATATTGTATTTTTTGTAGGACTTGCTAAATTTCCTTCAGACAAGACAGACACTGTTACAATCCAAACTCAAGTCTTTGGTTAAATTATATAATGAAAAAAAATAAAATTGAAAATCTGGACATGTTATGATGATCAGGATTAGACGCCAAATAACACTAAAAAGAAATAAAAAGTGATAAAAATAATATAAAATAGTCTCAAATAATTTGAAAACGTAAAAATCTATCAGAAAACCAATCTACGGATTTCATTGTATGTATGTCCTTCAATTGTTACAAGGCCAGAGAACCTATGGCTGTAGTATTTTGGCGGTCTTCCTTGGACACATTGTGATGTATAATCTTCTTTCTTAATCTTAATTAATACTCTTATCGTCCTATATTATAGTCAATATTTTTTTATTCAAATCTTCATAAAATATAATCAATATATCCTATTTAGTAATATTTTCACATAAAAAACACCAAAATAAATCATCATCTATTATGATATACCATCATCTTTTTCCTCCTCCTCTCTCATTCTCTATCCTAAATCTCACTTATATTCCATTATCATTAAAAAAATACCCTTCTTTATAAAAATTCAACACATACACAAATTCGCGTATCGTATCAAACCATTCGTTATATTTTGAGACGGAGATTGTACTATGGCCACTCTTTTTCGTTTTGCTAGACCCTTGAGGGGTATATTGATAGTCGAAATCTTTCCTGTCATACCTGTCAAACATCAGTTCGTGAATTAACAAAATCACAGTCATCCTTCAGTCATTAATCTACTTCATCTATTCTTGAATTGCATGCGTTCCAAAAACTATGAAACCTAGTATTCATCTTTGCAAGTTACTCCATATAATAGAGAGTTTTGTATACTGACGTTAGATACGAGAAAAGATTTATAAAGTTAATGATGTATCATGGACGGTTTAGTTGGTCTAGACATTGTTTGGTTACTATTTTGTTGTTTGTTATTGTCTCCGTCCCAAAAAAATTATATTGTTTTGTGATTTTGATCCGTCCCAAATTATTTATAACGTTTTCATTTTTAGAAAATATTGTGTGGTTAGGAATTAAAAAAGATACGGAGAGAAAGATTGTGTGGTTGAGAATTGAAATTGAGGAAGAAAGAAGATAAAACTAAGTTTACATGCATAAAGTAAAAGTTGCAATAATTTTGGGACGGAGGGAGTATTTGTTTTCATTTCCATATCCTAATAAAACATAACTATTCGGTACTATATTTTTTATTTTCTCAAACATGTGAAACGAATCAGTCTTTCTATCGCATAGGAATAGATTATGCAACAAAGATAAGAGTGCGTATATTTTCATCCACTTCAAATCATATTCATTGATGAGATTATCTAGATAATAATTGTTGTGTGAATTATGAAACATATTCGTTTTCTGTCTCATCAGAGTATAATATTAAAAAACGTCTTTATAAGAAATTTTTTTTTTTGTTAATGGTTTTTGTCTTTATTATTGTTTTTTAGTTTTCATAATTTTGAACAATATTTCCAAACAATCCCTTATTAGTCATTGCCTATTTCTACACATGTTTTTTTTTTTTTAAACATCAATACTCATCCGTGAGTTTCTCCTAAACAAATCACATTTTCTTCTTTTTGCGTTTTCCTGATTCGTTGATTCTTATCATTAAACAAATGACCTCATTATTCCACTGAATCAATCTTTTAACACTATCGCATCTTAACGATAACAGAATCAAACTAATCTTCTAATGTTAACATTATCTCCTGTTAAAAAGATATTATCATTACGCTGATTTTCACATAAAGATAAAAAATAATCTATTTTTTTTCTTTTAATTACATCAGACCCATAACCACTACAAAAAAAGGGTAGTTTTGCGACGGGAATTTTCCGTCGCAAAAAGCAAAAATTCCGTCGCTAAAATTGTTTAGCGACGGATTAGCGACGGAATGTGTCCGTTGCTATTAACGTGGCCGCTAAACCAAATTTTAGCGACGGATCTGTCGCTAAAAGACCAAATAGCGACAGATTGACTTTTTCCGTCGTTAATATCTTTTTTCATTCCAACTTGGGAATGAAATGCGGAGGATCAGGATGAGCGATCTCTGTCGTATCTATGGTTTCCGACCAGAAGGCTATAGAGACTATGAGAGGGGATATGTGCTTCACTTACAACAACTCTGGCATGATCTGACTGGTACATGGGGTTTCAATACCCACCACAGTAAGAGTTCTGCATTACGTCATCCTATTGTGTGCTTATTGCATTGGTTTCTAGCGTACACTTTGTTAGCTACCAAGAGTAGCCATGGATCTGTCTCGCAGAAGGAGCTTGGCATTCTATTTGTGCTGTTGCACCATCTTGTAGCTCCTGATGAATATCCTTTCCTCAACTCCAGTTATATGCTAGTAGAGAAGATCGGGGCAGTTGCTTTAGATAGTAATAAGTCCCCTATTCTAATCGGTGGACTACTTACACCTTTGGCTGCCCACTTCGGCTATGATATGACTACTGTCCCAACACTTACTGAGTCTTCTAGAGGCCCCTTTGGGATTGACAGTTTAGTCCGGACAGGCATGATTTCTGTTGATCGTGGTGTATACTACTTCACCGCGAAAGCTGGTGAGTTGCCGCTGCGATTCCCACTACCTACATTCACTCTTCGATTGTCTGATCGGGACAATTGGGGATTTCCTGTGGTTGAACCAGACGAGTATATAGATTCCGAGGGTGACTCTGCTATAGGTGAGCCTCAGCCTCGCCTGGCCTCTCCAGCACATCAGTCGCCGTCCCATCATTCGAGACCAGCTACTCCTCTATTACCGCCTACGATTCCAGAGCAGCCATAGCCTTCTGACTGGAGCGCTGAGTTACGTTCTCTGCGGTAGGAGGTAGCTGACCTTCGCGCTGATGTCTCTTCTATTAGTACCCAGCTGACGGATTTCCAGCGCCATATTTTTGAGTATTTAGACGGCGGACTACCACCACCCCCTCCTACGTGATATGTATTAGACTATCAGTCTGTTTAGGAGTCTTTTCTCTTCTTTAGACTATATTTTAGATTAGTTTAGGGGAGGTTGGATGTTCCAAGTTGCTTTCGTTTCTGTTTTTATGTCTTTCGTTGAAAAGATGTATGCACTTTCCTGTTTAATGCATTGTTATTTTGTTTTACGCAATTAATTTCCTATTATGTACGAATTAACCTTCTTTTTGAATTTAATTTATAATTATTATCATGTTTCATGCCAATATATCCTTTATGCTTCTATGATTATAAACTCTACTTTTCTCTTTTTCTTCTTTATAAGTGGGAGAGAGAGAGAGAGGACTAATTTTTACGCCTAAGTTGTGTTTTGTCAGATGTCAAACACTAACTTATCCAATGAGAGAGCTGTAGAAGTAATACGAAGTGATAGATGGATTGAAGACATCGATGAACAAAATGTTGACAACATCAATCCAATGGTGGCTCCTATTCCATGTGGTTTCACTATTTTAAAGAATCACATCAATGAGCTTAAAGGCAACCAACAGCTGATGATGGAGATGCTCCAAGAGATGAAGCTTGCACAAGAATCACTAGCGGGCGAAGTCAATCACATTCATACAATCCTGGAGTTTAAAAGTGGTATGGATGGCATGGTACGGGATATTTGGACGTGGTTCCAGAATTTAGGTTGTTTCTCCACTGCACCTTAGCTAACAGGTATTTCTTGTGCCTCCGCGTTTTATTTTCTTTCTAACATTGAGGACAATATCATGCTTTAGCTTAGGGGAATTTTTAGTTGCATATCTAGAGTTTTTAGAGTCTTTTGAAATTGCATTTACCCCTAT
>JAOVYX010022135.1:0-14964 GCA_035668315.1 Drosera spatulata | reverse complement strand
TTCGTTGCATACGCTTCGTACGTATATTTTTAATCCAAAATATATATTTAAATCCGACAAATTTTTGGGTTATTATACCTTTGCATGTCTCATCATTACCTATCCATATGACACTTTCAATACTGGATACAAACTTGTGAAATAGATATTTATTCCGACAGACATGAAAAGAACATCCTAAATCAACAAACCAATCAGGATTGATATCTTTTTTCTGCCTAGAATTTTTCTGGAGATCCGATGAATATGAGATCATGTAGATCTCTCCATCTCTGCTGTGGTTCTCTTCTGCCACATTTACGAAACTAGATTTTCTCCTTCTGTTCTTGTTCTTCGGATATTCCATTGCGTAGTTCCCAAACTCATGATATACTTTTAGCACTCCACCTGAGCCTGGTTTTTCGTCCTCCTTTTGTACTTGGACCTTGTTACTAAGCCTTCTCTTTTATTGACCGAAATTGGGTTTAATTTACTCACATCAAGTACCGCAGAACTCACATCTTTAACCTTTAAATTGTCTCTCTCGACAAGTAATGTTGTCTTGAGCGCAGAAAAGGAACTTGAAAGCGACTTCAATAAAATCAAGGCTTGATCTTCCAGATCTATCTTCACTTCTAAACTGGTCAATTAAGTTATCAATCTATTAAACTTAGATACATGATCGTTCAAATCTGTACCTTCCTTCATCTTCAGATCATACAGATCTATCTTCAATGACAGACGATTAGACAACGACTTCGACATATAGATCTTCTTCAGTTTCTCCCACAACATCTTGGGAGAAGTCTCCGATAAAACCTGATATTTCACCTTTAGCACAAAACTACAAGCAAATGGTAGTTGTCATTTTCTCCTCCATCTTCTCTCAATCTTCCTTTTTCATGTCAACAGATTTTATGTCTTTAAGTGTCTTCGACAGTCCCTTCTGGACTAAGATATCTTTGATCGTACTCTGTTAGATACTGAAGTTCCCCTTTCTATTGAACGGTTCGATCTCGAACTTCATCGTATTCACCATCTTCTCGTCTGCGCAACTCACCAACTCCGAAATCTTTATCAAAGATATTACCTTTATCGCAAAGATCCAATCTTTCTCTTAAAGATTCAAACTTTCCTCCGCGTGATGCAACCTGGTGCTCTGATATTACTTGTTACGAATTTAACCTGAGAACCAATGGATGCAAATATCATAATTAAGTAACGATCAACACGAACAAAAATTGAAACGACAACACATACGAGATTTAATGTTGGAAAAACCAATCATCGAGAGAAAAAATCCCACAACCACAAGAAATAATCCATTAATCGAATCACACGATTATAATGATCGTGTGACCTTTGATCTTACAGTTTTGGGCTTGAACTTTAATTGAGCCTTATTTTCTAGCCCATCACAGTCCTGCATTGCAAATAACTCTTACATTGCAAATAACTCAGTCTTAGAGTTAGTCCAATGCCAATAGCTATTTTTGCAAAACTATTGTCATAATATAGATGGAAATAGTGTCAAAATGTGTATAATTTGTCTATGATGCTCCAACGATAATACGTTATATTTTAACAATGATAGTGGTTAGGAAAGAGCCAAGTGTCATTTTATGATATTTTAAATTTTTTATCAGTATTTGTAAGAGTTATTAAAATATAACTTTTGTCATATTTGATGTCAAATATGACTATCCATTTGGCTAAAGTTATAATATGACATGAAAAAGAAAAAAAACCATTGAAGCGCATAATTTTGAGATGATAAGTATGATTTAAAAATAACAACGTATATAATAATTCTATTGGAGACGCCGAAGCAAAAACTTCAACGAGACAATGAACCACAAGCCACATGATATGGATCAACTTGGTGACCTTCGATGCTAGTTGTTTTCCGATGATAAACAAACACACAAATAATTGAGATGGGACAACACAAGCTATCAACTAGCACCACAGAGACGACAAAAAAAGCGGCATATGTGGCGAAGGGCTACCGCATGCTATAAGACCCAATAGATTCGTAGTATATTCCATATATTGATACTGTTTTCATAGTATAGTTTATGTGTTGTTACTGATGCTTCGAATAAATTATTATATTTAATTTGAGATGAGGGAGTAATAATAGGAATAGGAGATTTATAAATACAATGAGTGAAGTGCTTCTGGGCTTGATCGGCCAACATCTGCCAACTGCCATGGACCCGATGGGCCGTGCCACCACGGCCACTCAAGTTACTAAAAGAATATTCATAGGCACTAATGACATAAAGTTCGGGGGTTCAGTAACACAGAATGTGTAATATATGAATTTCAGTGAGTGTTATTGAAAGTTTCATGAAATAACGGTAATAACCTATGTCGTCGAGTTATCGAGAAGAATCAAGGTTCCTCCCGGACCGTGGAAGATGTCATGCATACTCGGAATTCATATCGTCCCCAATGTATTGTGCATACTATACTTTTATACGTATTTCTTCTGATTCAAACTTCGACAATCCAGGAGTGGCGTTGCCAACAAAATTTTTGCCTTATGTAAAGTAAGATCTTTTAGTTATTTGAGTCACGCCAATTTGATATAAATTTATAATACGTACAGAAATATCGGCATCTGTTAATCTTTTTTTTGACATTAAAACCTCTCGTTTGATTAAAATATTACTCTATCCGTTCAATAATAAATAATATAATATTTTATTTTTTATATTCAACACGTATTTAGAGCAGCTTCGTTATTCATCTTGACGTAGAAATTACGTCATTAGCTCAATATTGAATATATAATTTAAACTATCATTACTGTTTCACGATAATTTTATGAAAAATAATATTTGATCATTTCACGACACAAATTAAAATTTATCTCACTAAATCTTTAAATAAATTTATTATATTTATTATAAAACAGATTTTTTTATCATACACGTGTAACTTAATTTCATAAGTTAAATTCATTGACCGGTACATTGCCAAGTACCTCACGTCAATTCCCCTCGCTCGCTGCCTCCCTTTTTTAAACCCCCGCACACTTTCCACCCCTTTTCTCAACCGCCCATCACCTCACGTTTTCACATTTTCTCGCAACAAACCCAAAACTCAAACACACTCAACAAAAATGAAACTCGACACCACCAGATCTGACCCTGCCACCATAGCCGGCGACGATATGTACAAAACCATCGAAGTCGCCGTCGAGGAAAACAGTAGCTACAAGAACCGCTATCACCACAACAACAATGGCAACAAAGATCATCACAGGTCGCAATCGTCGCCGCAGATTGAAGCGGCGGCGGGAGAGATTGAACCGGAGATGAGAGAAGGCGGAGACGGTCTCTTCATTCCGCCTCTCAACTTCGCTATGGTCGATAATGGCGTGTTTCGATCCGGCTTCCCTGACAGCGACAACTTCACCTTCCTCAAGTCCCTCGGCCTCCGCTCCATCGTGTAAGCTGACGCCTCGGCTTCGAAATCCGGTTCGGATTGATTTGATTGTGGTTTTGTTTGATCGATTTGTTTGGTCGAGGATTTGAAGTGCTAGGGTTTGGGATTTGGATTTGTGTGATCGGATTATGAGCGAGATCGGTGATTGAATTATGGTTTTGATTGTTGTTTGTTGTTGTGAAATTAGGTGTTTGTGTCCGGAGCCGTATCCCGAGGCGAATATGGAGTTTCTGAAGTCGAATGAGATCAAGCTCTTTCAGTTCGGAATCGAAGGATACAAGGTATATTGATGAATCTTGTGTTATACTCGATTGAATATACTTAATCGATCTTGTCGATTAAATTCGGCTCAAAGCATATCGGGTATGCTTTTGATAGATTCAGGATACGATCATTTGATAGCAATATGATTCACCTTTTGATCAAGGTAGAATCTGAGTTGAACTTTTGGGATAAATTGGATTCTTTGAATTTGGGAGAGGTGAAAAAGGCTTTGTTGCGGTGTGACGTTTCTCCTCTTTTCGTGATTTACTTATATAGTTTTTCTTTTTTCGTGATTTACTTATATAGTTTTTCTTTTTTCGTTATGGGAGTCCATTTTGTCACGGACGAGCTAATTTATTGGGTTTCCTTTGAAAATTGTTTAGAGTTCTTCATATTTCTCTAGACAATTTCATACTTTTCTAAAGTAGGCTAGAATGTTGTAGACTTCTCTACTCTTTTCTAGACAACTCTAGAGTTTTCTAGTTATGAGGTATTGTAGAGAATTCTATATAAATATTTAGAAGAAGAGTGTAGAGGACTCTTGTACATACGTAAGAGGAGAAGGGTATGGAAGAGTCTAGATGTCAAGTCTAAAACTCTCCATAGACATGTATATAAAGGGATGCAAGGCTCGTTTGCCAAACCATCCCAAGACATCTCAATCCATCCCACATTCTTGCAAACCCAAAGTATTGTAAAACTTTCAAGTGTTCTCAATACAAGCTTGTTTCCAAGTCCAAACTCTCTAGTGTTCTCAAGTATCACTTTTGGGTGACGAGTAAGGCTGAACTCAAGAGAAGGAGAGAGTAGTTTGAGTGCCGCACGGGTAGTGAAATTCTAACACCGTGACAGTTGGTATCAGAGCCTTAGTTCGAGAGATGGCGGATTCAAACATTGTTGAGTATAGAATTCCCGAGGAGGTGAACACTGCAAATGTAACCATGCGCAAAGAAAGGGGAAAGTCGAAAGATGTTCAAGCGGTCATGGAGTCACGACTCTCGCGGGTGGAAGAGATCGTGGCTAAGATGGCGGATAGGTTGGAGGAAGAGGTGCCTAGCAACGATATTATCGAGGCTCGGGAGGAATGCCTCAAGGGTGTATTGTAAGGTACTCTCAACTCATGCTTGGACACTCTTCGCAAGGAGTTTCGAGCGCAAATTGATGAGGTACGTGCGGTGATGGCCACTCTCCAAGAGGAGATGAGGGTCTTGAGGGAAGAAACATCGCTATGCAAGGCGGCCATAGCAAATGGTGGAGCAAGCTTTGGGAAGATGGTGCGGTTCGAGCCCCTTAAGCCAAAGTCGTTTACCGAGAAACGAGATGTTAAGGAGGTCGACACCTTCTTCTTTAACATGGAGCAATATTTTGATCTATTGGGCATAAAAGATGAAGAGGAGAAGATCAAGGTCGCATCTATGTTCCTCTCGAACACAACGACTATGTGGTGGCGTCGTCGTTACGGTGACGTTCAAGCGGGAACGTTCACCATGGAGAAGTGGGATGACTTCAAGAAGGATCTCAAACTCCACTTCTATCCGGAGAATGCCCAATATGAAGCCAAGAGATAATTGCGGAAGTTGAGACAAACGGGCATGATTCGGGAATATGTGAAAGATTTCACGGAGTTGCTCTTCCAAATCAACGACATGTCCGAGGGAGACAAACTCATCTATTTCGAGGATGGATTTCAATCGTGGGCACAACAAGAGTTACAACGACGTGGTGTCCAAACTCTTGCGGCGATCATAGCGACGACGGAGTCCTTCATCGAATTCAAGAGGAGCGAATCTCCAAGAGATAGGGAGTCGAAGAGTGACTCCGAGAAAGGTGGAGGAGAGAGCCATGACAGGATCAAGCCGATTTCGAGTTTCGCTAGCAAGAATGACTCGAAAAAAGGAGAGAGAGGAGGGTGGAACAAGAACACGTCCAAGGGCGCGGCGAAGTCCAAGGATGAGGTAAAATGCTTCTTGTGCGATGGCCCTCCCTTCTTTCGGGAGTGTCCGAAGAAGAATACTCTCACGACTATGGTTGCTCGGGTGGAAGAGGAACCCGTGCAAGAGATGGGATCTTTGAGGATCCTTAACGCGATGAAGATCACAGAGAAGTCTTCATCGAGGATCTTTAACGCAGTGAAAACCACGGAAGAGAAGTCTTCATCGAAAGGGTTGATGTACGTCGATGCGGTGATCGGATCGTACACACCTCATGTCTTAGTTGATACCGGGGCAACTCACAGTCTTGTCTCACGGGGAGAGGTAAAGTGACTTGTACTTCGAGTCGATAAAGAACAAGACATGCTCAAGGCGGTGAACTCGAAGGCCGAACCAATCGATGGTGTGGTCTGTAGAGTGCGGCTTCGCATTGGCTATTGGAAGGGATTGGTGGATCTCACGGTCGTTCTCATGGACGACTATCCTTTGGTGCTTGGAATCGACTTCATCGAGGCTGTGAAGGCGATACCAATCTTTTTCGCTAATGTCTTACACATAGTGAAGGACGATGGAGTTTGCGTGGTCCCGATGGTGCGATGAGCGAAGAAGGCTCAAGCGAAAATGGTCGCAACCATACAACTTTTTAAGGGAATTGAAAGTAAGGAACCTATTCACTTGAGAAGAGGTCAAATCTCTCACGTGACAAATGAGGTGCTAAAGAAAATCTCACGAGTCTTGTCGAAAGAACACGGGAAGGAACTCCCACTAAGACGGTAAGATGGGTGCTCGAAGGCTTCTTGCGACGACTCAAGGAAAAGATCGAGTCATACAAGTGCGTCGCGACGAGGACGTCCGCGACATAGGTGGAGGAGTATGCCACGGGCGAGCTAATTTATGGGGTTTCTTTTGAAGAATTGTCTAGAGTTCTCCACATTTCTCTAGACAATTTTCATATTTTTCTAGAGTAGGTTAGAATGTTGTAGATTTCTCTACTCTTTTCTAAACAACTCTAGAGTTCTCTGGTTATGAGACATTTTAGAGAACTCTTGTACATACTTAGGAGAAGAAGGGTTTGGAAGAGTCTAGATGCAAAGTCTAGAACTTTTCATAGACATGTATATAAAGGAATGCATGGGTCATTTGTCAAACCATCCCAAGACATCCCAAGACATCCCACATTCTTGCAAATCCAAAGCATTGTAAAGATTTCAAATGTTCTCAATATAAGTTTGTTTCCAAATCCAAACTCTCTACTGTTTTCAAGTATCACATTGGGTGACGAGTAAGGCTGAACTCAAACAAAGAAGAGAATAATTTGAGTGACGTACGGATAGTGAAATTCTAACCCGCGATAATTTGTTTTCCAAATTGGGAGGTGTCATGACTGATGAGGCTGTCATAGTCCAATGAGGATTTATCCTTCTGCTGTTTTTGTTGTATTATTGTGGCTCTCATATTATTGATGATTTGCTCTCCTACCATTATTGATGTTATTATTTAATAGTTAGAGCATCTATCATATGATATGTGTTGGTTGCTTTGCACTTTAAGTAAAATCACATGACCCCGTCCTTTTGTTAGACGCGATATCCGTGACTTTCTAGGAATTGTCGAGCGACTGTAGAAAGTGGTTACCTCAGCATTTCTTAACTATAACAACATTACGGACAAAAGCACTTTAACTTATTGCTAATTGATTATATTAGAACTCTGCGTAATATGTGTTGGATTATTCTAGTGCGTGATTGTTGCTTTGTTGCTGAACCCATGGGGACGGAAGACGTAGATGATGATGTATGCTCTTTGTGCTTCCATTTTCAAGCCGAAAGCTGATGTTGCAATCATGATGTAGGCTGCTCTCACAAAATTTTACAGCTAACCCTTTTTAAGGAGGATTTCTGATCGAATTGCGTATCTAATTTGAGAAGAACGCTTGTGTTGATTGGGAATGATGCCTATATGTTTACTTGGGCATGATACGTGTTGAATAATTGACACATTTTGTTTTCGGTTCTCGTGTTCCAAACAGACTAGTTATTAAACCCACATCGAAGTTTGGATAAAGACTGCAATAATATAAATAGATCATGGGCCCTCCTCCTATTGTCAATTGGTTTTGGTTTTGAAAGTGAACTTTATGTTTCTATACTTCTAAAATTTTGCATTGGATTTTTTCTTTTGATCTGAGCATGCGCTTTGTCAGACAATCAGTGTCAAACTTCTCTGCGTCATACATGATCAAGTGTTCTCCATATGTAACTTGGATCATCTTTGAGTAACTCCGCTTTTTCCCGTTTCAGGAGCCATTTGTGAATATCCCTCAAGAAACAATTCGTGAAGCCTTAAAAGTCCTGCTCGGTAATTTTATTGAGTTGGCATTCGTTTCTCGTTTCTGCTGATAGGTGCTTCATTACCTCAATGTTACGAGTGATCTTATTTGGTTGTTTATCTCGGTGCAGATGTTAGAAACCACCCAGTGTTGATACACTGCAAGAGAGGGAAGGTAATGACTAATAAGTACTGTCATTTGGCCCCTTGATTTGAGATTGTTTAGTTTTTCAATGTTCACTTTGCGAATGTTATCTTAATTTTCAGCATCGAACGGGGTGCCTGGTGGGATGCTTGAGGAAATTGCAGAAGTGGTGCCTCTCCTCTATCTTCGATGAGTATCAACGCTTTGCGGCAGCCAAAGCCAGAGTCTCAGACCAAAGGTTCATTGAGCTGTTTGACATTTCTAGTCTCAAACACATGCCTTTGACGTTCTCTTGCTCTAACAGGTACCAAAGTATGCCATATTGAGATGGCTCCCTCTTCGATAGTAGCCGTCATATGGAAATGTAGAATGATCTGTATGTGTTTGAAAACAATAGCAACACGATGATGTCCTCGAGTGTACAACTGTGGTTTAAGGCCTTGTTCGTGTTTCGGCGACCGTGCATTTTTTCAGGTGCCATGCATTTTGAGGGAAATAAGACTGTCATATATCTCTTGACAGTTTTTATCCTACTCTCGAGCCCTCATTTTTTAATCTGCACTCCTTGTTCCCTCCATGGCTATTATCTTTCACTTACATTGCCCAGACACTTCTGATGCGTGTGCCATATATTTCAAGGCATCACGCATGCATCTCCTTGTCCGTTTTTCTTTTCAATGAATGTGTCTGTCTTGCTTTCAGCACCCTTAGCCACCACGAATACAAGACGGAATGCTCTGGATGTCTTGCTTTCAGCACCCTTAGCCAGCACGAATACAAGACGGAATGCTCTGGATGCAAGTTAGTGAGTTCCGCTCGTCACAACTTTGAGGAGAAGGATCATGTGGGCAATGGTGGGCATCAACCTGTAGAACAAGTTCCGTGGAGAGGGATTTCGGTTGGTGGTAACTGTCGCCAAATATGAATGGTGTGGCCTTTCCCAGTATCCAAATCCTATTCAGCAAATTTGTTAGAAATAACAGATAGGGGTATAATACACGTCCAGGACACCTAGGCATCAGGTCGTCAAGACTTCGTCATACTTTGGGTAAGTTTTGTCACGTTGATAACTCTGTAGTCTTCATTAGTTAAGGTTGATAAATAAGATAGTTGTGAGGACATGGCGAATCCTGATTTGGCCGTTGAACCTGCGACAAAATTTGTTTTTGTACCTGTGAACACTTGTGGTCGTCGGAGGCATATAATTCGCAAATAGTTGATATCAGCCGCTACTTGCCCTAGGGAACGTGCTTGGTTGGGGAAGCTGAACAAATCTGAAACTCAATTCTGGAATTGGTCGAGGAACTGTTCATCCCATACCTTAGTTTAGAGCAGGTTGTTGATGTCATCATATTTTGTTCGACACTAATGTCTGGCTGTGTATATTTGTCATATCTGTATAGGTCTGTTCCGTACAATTCTCGCTCGTTATCTGGGTTACCATGTGGTGCTTTTCATACCGGTCTATGCTATTGTTTGTTAATTCATCGATGATGTTGAATGTGTTAGAATGTCGTTTTTCCTTCTATACTGAGGTTTTAATGTCTTGTTTATTACTCAGTAACCGGGATGAAAGGTACGGTCATTATATTATATGCCTAAGTGATGTAGAAATATTGTGTCGACGCCATGGTTTTCAGCCACGTAACTTTGGGCGGTTACTTGCAAAGATAAACTTTACTCTAGTTTGGACTTTGGAGTGTTTGTTTTGGAGAATCAAACTTCTTCACCTGTTCATCTGCATATCTTCCTCTTCATTAAAGAGAAACAATGGCAAGATAAAGCATATGTTATTCGTTTTAAGCACGAGGATGCGTTCACAAATTTGGCTCCTAGGCTGCCTCTTGAAAAAAGTATATATGCGACCACTCGTGCTGCATTTTGACGGACATATAATTAAGATGCGTGGTCAACTCGTGTTAGTATTTGTAAATCTAAGTCGAGGCTTGATAGCCTTCCCATTGGCCAAAACAAAACACTTTGCCAAAACAAACCAGTGAAATATGGGTCCGAGGAAAATGATAGCACTATGTTGTTTCGGCCCAAAACGTAGTTGGACTTTGACCCAATACATAATGATTAGTCGGTGACTTTCGTTCCAAACGCGACATCGCATTATCCAATGTACCACTGTCGAAGCGCATCTACGAGTACCTTGCCACATGCTTTATCTATTTATATATATATAATTAATTTAGTTTTTATTGATATAAAAATTAAAATTTGATTAATCATATATTAATTATAATATTACATATTTATGATTATATTTAACCTAATTAATTTATAATGATTTTTTTTATTTGTTTATCTATTTGATTTACAATGATATTTCATTTTGTCTTACATATGTTTCATTGATATACATATATAAAAAAAACAACAACTCAACTGAAAGAATGAAGGATTGAAGGAGTATTACGACTCCAAATGAACAGGACATCCCGGTCCGAACAATGAAGTTGCTTGACGCTCGATTTTATTGGACCAAGGAAGAAAGCCCGAATTCTACTAAGAAAAGAAGTGGAATCGAGTGAAAAGGTAGGCTTGATATTATAGGTAATACCATCCCATTCGTGCAAACAAGCGTTTGCAACCATGCTTATTTATCTCATTTATCATTTTAATGTGTTAGTACACGAACTAAGATAATTATATGATAAAATTTTTGTATTTTAAGAGTAAATAAAATTTAAACATTTGATCTTTTTTGTTGTATCAATAACAAGAAATTTATTTTATAGATATATGAGAAATAGCATATAACCTCCATGAACTTTCGACCTTTTGCATATAACTCCTCTCAATTTTGAAAATAGACACATGTCTTTCTTTGAGAGGGATTTTATGTAAAAAAAATGTATATTTTCAGAGGATCATGTGCCAAAAATCAAGATTTTTTCAAAATTTATGGGAAGAAGTGGCTAATTCTATAATTTGGGGGATAAAGTGCAATCGAATGATAGTTGAGAAGGTTAAATATTATTTTCCCTTAATATATATATAAAGCAAGATTTGTATTTCTATATATCAAAATTTTTGTTACCAAATTAATAGCACATCACATTTATGATGAAAGATTTAATCTATTTTATTATAATGATATTTTATTTATTTTTACCTAATGTAACCGTGATGTGACACACGTGGTAAGAGAGAGAGAAAAAAACAACAATAACAACAACAACCCATGATTTAACTCAATACAACTTGAATGGGTTAATATATAAACTAAGATAATTTTAGTGTAAATTATCCGTAAGTGTCGTTTTTCTTTTTAAATCACGTATAAGTGGAACCAATCTTTTTTTCTTTTTTTTTTTTACAGATTGGTTCAGTTTTTTGGGAGAAAAAAATCTTACTTGATATTATTTGTCGTTCAATTCAATACACTTATCTAACATTACGCCTCAATCAAACCTTTTAATTTCCCCTTCGTCCGTTCACAAGACAAGATATCCTTTACTCTCTTTTATTTTCTTTTCGTCTTCCAATTCAATCAAATCGTCTTTTTCTCGATCTTTCTTCATAAAATCTTCAACAACATGATCCGTTCACCCACCGAAATCAAAACCCACCTTCCAAATCCCCCTAATAGAAAAATCCCTGATTAGCTTCCTCCAATCAAAGCCGTCATGGACGTCTTAACACCATCTCGAACGATTTGAGCATGAAGGCGGCGTGAACTAGTATATATAAAGGTAATTTAGTTTTTCTTGATATCAAAAATTTGGTTTATTTAGATATCAAGTTTGGTTGATCATACATTGATGACATAATATTATAATTTATTTTTAATTTACTTAATTTATAATGTCTTTTTTTCTCATACGTGTTGTTTCAATTTGATACATATTTATTTCATTATTATAATTTTATTAAAAGATAATAACCACTTAAATAATTTAACAAGATCACGACATAAAATTCTCAAATAAAATTTTTTATGTGATTTACAATAGATATATATAATTATCAATAATATTTATATATATATATAATATGAATTATATAAATAATATTATAATATTTAAAATTAAACATTTACATTTATAGAGACAATAGGTTCAACCGAACAATATTTTCTACATTACCGATATCGTCGAATTCATCTTGTCATAGGTCGTATGTCTAATATTTGAAGAGCAGCGTCTTCAAAAGGACATCGTCAGTCAACAACCATATGGCCATTGCATATTGGGGGATTAGGATCATCGGATGATGTTGCTACAACAACAGCAATAGCATCCATGCATTTGATCATAACATCGTTGGATAATGATTCCGTTTTATTTGATGGATTAGAGTTTGTTTTGTTTTTTTATTAGATTTTTTATTGATATAATTTTTTATGTGATTATTTTATTAAGTTTTTTTTTTAAATTTTATAACTTTTAGGATTGATATTTTCATAATAAAATTTTATATTTATTTTTTAGATTATTTGAATAAAAAGAAAAAACAAAATACAACAACACTTAAGCTGTTGTGTTGACAATGATGAAGGATCCAGATCTCATATTGAGGATGTATCCATGGGACCGCAGACTTTTGAACAGTAACTTTGCTGTCCAGCAATGCAATGTGCAGATTGCACCATTACATATTAACAAAAAGTTTTTCATCTGTATTTTTTTATCAATCATGGGATTCCCCTGTTTAAGACAATCCACGACAAAAGATCCTGTCCCTATCATCATGTATCCCCTTGTTGTAAAAGTACGTAAAATTGTTAGCTCATCAACGTATAGGACAAAAAGAATTTCATGCAATTGGGGGTCAAAATGTTCAAAAAGGCACACACACTGCACATATATATCCTGCAAACCATGTACTGCAGAGCATGGAGAATGATTTATTTTTTTAGTCTTTTTACACATAAAATTAATAACGTAAATTAATTAATTATCAAATTAGATTTTTTTTTTTTTCAAGAGGCTCTGCGTTATTCTTGGATGAAACGTTGGGTGTCTTTATCGTGGTCAAAGCCGCAGGGTGTCATTGCCTCAAATCCCCACTCATCTTCTTCCTCCCTCCCTCTCGCCTTGCTGAGTCCTTCTCCCTTTCAATTGGCCGAATTCATGTTCAGATCAAAATCAACTGGCCTAGAGGTTGATTGAAGAGTGGAAATGATGCATCTGTTTTCCATTATGCTATCTGCAACGGGTGATGGTGCTAATACAACAGGGGTGATTGTCAATGGGAATCCGCCTGCTTCCATGGATGGCTTACGTATCTGTGGTCTGATTCCCGAGAGATCGTTGGAGGTTGTTTGTGTCGATGCCGCGGGAAGGGAGAAGGGAGAAGGACTCAGCAAGGCGGGAGGGAGGGAGGAGGAAGAAGATAGGTTGGGGATTTGAGGCAATGGGACCTGCGCCTTTGGACACAAAGGCGCCATGCGTCAGGAAAAAAAAAAAAAAAAGGTGCAGAGGGATTTTTTTTATTATATTTTAAAAAAAATCTATTTTGATAATTAATTTATTTATGATGTTAATTTTATAATTTAATTTATAAAAAAACCTAAAAAAATAAAAAGCCTGACCATGGAAGGTCATTGCATTGCATTGATTGTGTTCTGTGGACACCATGTCACGATACAGGCATCAGTAGTCTTTGTGCAATACCTCCTATTCCATTAGAGTATAACGTTGTAATCAAATGCTTAGGATAAACTGGATCTTATATATGAACACAAGATCTACTCACCGGTTCGTCAAGGGCGACGATATGCACATTAGTGATCCTACCTTAAATTAAACTTGTACTACTATTTTGATCACTATAAATATTAACAGTACAGACGACTAAGATTTTTAGTCGCTAAGTTGTGAAAATTAGTCGCAAAAAACCAAAGGACGACTAAATAATGACTAAAAAACCTCCTCGCAAAATTCTTCCTCGCTAACTGATATTGACGACCAATGTTAATATTTAGTCGTTAAGTTTGACGACTAACAATTCTTTTAGTCGCTAAGTTTGACGACTAATAAATCTTTTAGTCGTTAAATTTGACGATTAATAAAGCATTTAGTCGTCAAATTTGACGACTAACAAAGCATTTACTCGTCAAATTTGACGACTAACAAAGCATTTAGTCGTCAAATTTAGCGACTAACAAAGCTTTTTTAGTCGCTAAAAATGACGACTAACAAAGCATTTAGTCGCTAAATTTAGCGATCATTCATATTTTTAGTCGTCATTTTTGCGACTAAACAGATATATTGGTCGCTAACTTAGCGACTAATTAGCTAAAATTGGTCTCCAAATTTAGCGACTAGAAAAATTTTAGTCGTCAATTCTGTATCTCAAATCGCCTAATGCACTATTTTCTTGCGTTCTAATCCTGCTTTTACACACATCCAATCGGGACAGATAAGAAGTATTAAATCTAACACATTTCCATTGTCGAGTCCAATATCCAAACATTACAAGCACTTATAATGTCTCAAATCCAAATCATAAAGTGCGACGTGCTTGAAGTACATAAAACATTCAACAATTGTGTAATACAAACTTCTCATAAATATCATATCAATGTCATCGGCTAGTGTTGTGAAGGAGGCTGCGTCTCTGACCCGGTAAACTTCGTTTTAACTCTTCCATCTCTCTCAAGTTGCCTTCAAGTTTTGTTTCCATCTGTTTTTTTGTCTCCTCCAACTCCTTCGCATGTGCAGCTGGATCAGTTTCAACCATTCTGTTCGCTTCCTCCAATAACCGTGCCTGTATCTCTATTTACTCCTTCAAATCTGTAACAGCTCTGGACTGTGTATTGGATACGGAGCTAATTCTGATTGTTGGCTCCGTGACTCTTCTTTTGCGATCTCGTGGCACCTCTGGCATGCTCACTTCCACAGTCCGACC
>JAOVYX010022134.1:0-14964 GCA_035668315.1 Drosera spatulata | reverse complement strand
GATGGACTCCGTCGCTAATTTAAAAAAAAAAAGTTAGCGACGGAGTCCATCGCTAAATGTCATTCTCATTTTTTAATAGTTAGTGACGGACTCCGTTGCTAAGTTAATAAATTTTACGACGGAAATTCCGTCGCTAAGTTTGCAAGTATGAGAAACAAAAATTAACGACGGAAAAAGTCAATCCGTCGCTATAATTTTGGTTTAGCTAACAAGTTATTAGCGACAGATTATTTCTATCGCTAATCTGTCGCTAAACATTTTTAACGACGGATTTTTGGCTTTTTGTGACGGAAATTTTCCATCGCAAAATAGCCTTTTTTGGTAGTGGCGGGCTCACGACACGTTTTTTTTGTTTTAATGCCCGAATTTGTGACACCTTGTGCACTTACTGCCCCTTGTTTCCTCATCACTTGACAAAATACGTCGCTTTTTAGGCCGACCTGAACATGACGGAGCGATTTCTGCAACTGTGGTCGTCGTAATTTGATGGATAATCGATGAAGGTACAGGATAGATCACTGCCTCATAAGTTTTCCTGTAGCTTAAAATAGAGAAATAATCATCTATCATGTAGTTGACCGGAAAAGTATATTTTCCCATTACACACGCCGCATGCAAACATTAAAACCCATTTGTCTGCCACATACGATACGAATAAGACTTTTCTTCGACATTAACTGAAGCTGTGGGCACGGTCATCACCTCAAAGATCTGGTCTGATGATTTATTAACCTTGTAAGTACGGGATGTTCTGAATAATTTTTTCAAAGTGTCTAGCATCCTCGGACATAACACGCCATTCTACCCTTCAGCATCTTTTGGACGATCACAAAACCACTCCATTAGTTTGACGTGGATCTGATCCACCATCTGGGTGATCGAAAGTTAACGTACACCTAAAAGCCAAGCATTAAATGATTCTGCTACATTGGTTGTCATCTCACCATAGCGACACCCGACAGCAAAACTGATTGCCCACCTTTCTTATGGCATCAAAGTTTCCAGAAATTCAGCGGCATACTTTCCTACTATTTTCTGGAATTTTTCGATCGAATTATAAAATTCCGTTATTGTTGGAGCATATGCATATCTCTCGAAGGTGTCTATAATTTTCCGTTTGTACGATGCAGGCATATTAGTTCCTCTATACCTTGCTTTGAGATTGTCCTTGAGGTGACGAAGACAGAAGGAAAGTGGATGTTCCCCAAATACCTCTGGAAATGCTTGCAACAGGCCCAGATTCCGAACTGATACGAAATTGGTTTTTCGTTCCACAGGCATAACATGTCGTAGCTCTCTAAGAAACCAATGCAAGCTAGTGCAAGACTCTTTATCCATTGTAAACGTCAAGGGAAATAGTCCTGTAATTTTAATATATTAAAATAGATCATTAGTCGCTATTTAACTAAAACAGAGCGTCTGTTTCAAATAGAACAGAGTGCCTATTTCAAATGGAATAGAGCGCCTTTGTTAAAAAGTTTTTCTCTTTAAATAATTAAATGTATATCCCTGTTTGCATCTTTCCCTATTGCTCCTAATATAACTCCATTATAATCTCCCTTTAAGAAGGTGCCATCCAAGAAAAGCAACGGTCTACAATGTTTCGAATTCGACAATAGAAGCACGGAATGAAATGAATAGCTTAGAAAATTTGTTCGTTTCATCATCTACATCCAGGGTTATTCGACTTCATGGATTTGTTTTTGAAAGAGCTTCAACATATGGCTTATGCTGGGCAAAAAACACCGTATAATCTCCGTCAACCATCATTTTTGCCTTTTGTAGGATATTTCAAGATTTCTTATATGACAAACCCAATACATAGTTAGATTAGAAGTGATTGCTAAGCTGGTTGCTTACTACGTGCGGGTCACGGGACACCATTTCTGATACAGCCTCGGCTAACCATTCTGACTTTATACTCCTCACAAAATGCTCAAGGAAAAACAATTGTCCACAGGTGCGTGTGTTATTCAACTTCTTGATGTAAAAATATTCATTGTATGTACACAATGATGTCTTAATGAACCATTCGCAACCATTCCCTTTGAAAACACAAATGGCATGTACCCGCTTCTTCTTATTGCTCTTTATATTGTATTTAAAGCCAACCTCAGTATCATACAGCGCGAGTGACTTCCTAAAATGTTTCACTCCTCCTTAAACAGCCTGTCCCGCATTTTGTATTAGATTAGACCAGTGTATTGTACACATTGGAGGTTGGACATTGCTAAGCGATCCGCCTTCCAACTGAAGCAATGATTCAGTAACCACATCATCAGCAAAATCATCATTCCTTAAAAAAATGATCAACATCACTGTTGGAATGCATATTGGATGATTGATAAATGATGTTTTTACTCTGACACTCTATTTTGCTTAATGGGCACACTGTTTGGCTAAGTGTCATGAGTCCAATATTCTGGCACTCTGAATCATCGTGAAGGTGCTCTACGTGGTTTTTGGTGTCTGATGATAGAATCCAACCAATCCCTTCCAAATTGCTATTGTGTTCGACATTAACATTGATTGATGCCAAAGCAAGGCATTTAGAAACCTCAAACAGCGTGGTCAAATCCTCTTCATCCCGCAACAAGCAATGATCATGATCCAGAATCGAATAATACTATAATACCCCGAAATTTTGATATTAAATATATTACAAAATATAACTCTATTTAAAAATAAGAATAATATAACGAATACATTACGTTAAACATAATGTTATGTGTAACGTATGTATTTAACAAACATACGTATTAAATATAACGTACGTGCGATGTTATAACGTGACGTTATAACGATATAATATATGTATTTAGGCTAATAAAATACAATCCCGAAAATATTCGAAATTAGCAACGAAATAAATGCCGCTAAGTTAGAAATAATTTTGCCTATTTGCAGGCATATTTTTCGACAAAAGAATTGAATGAATATGGATAAAAATAGACTGACAACAATCAAACAAGGGAGCAAATTGGAAATATTCAAACTCCCTCTCACCAAATCTCCTGTCCATGTTCACGGCACACGCGCATCAAAAATCTCCGCGCACGCCTTGCCCATCAGAAATCTCGCGCGGATCATCTCATCGGATCGACACCCTCATGCCGTATCATTCCGTCACCAAACACTCTCCCGTTCCTCTGTCTTACTCTTCATCTCCTCCCTAGCACGGCCACAGTCATCAACACCTCGCACCACCACCACGAATCCCATACACGGTCGCACCACTACACCTATCACCCACCACCAGCAGCATCACCACCATCATCATTCCAACGATAGCAACAATAGAGACGAGTAAGAAGGAGGATAGCGGAAGAAGAACACATCGAGGAAACAAACTCTTGAGATAACTAACCCGATTCGAGGCGATTATTTTCGTTCATGAATTAGATTCTATTCGAGCATGTCTAGGATCTCGTTTGTGCTATGTATTGACCAAGTAGGACGTATTTCATGTGATGATGGAGTCGTATGAAGATTTCGTGAGCGTTTGGAGTAAAATTTCTGCATTTTAAGTAAATTCTATACAGTCACGGCCGCGACGGGCATGGTCGTGCCCGCGACCCAGCAAAATTCTCCAATTTCTAGAATTTATGTTGTCGCGCCCGTGACTGGACCAGGTCGCGCCCGTGACTGGTCTAGGTCGCGCCCACGACGGGACTCTGTCTAGAATACAGAATGCCCCGGTGCATCAAAACATCATAATTTTTTTTCTAACGAGACCCCCGTCCTTGGTGTGCGTAGCGCACATTCGTCGTGAAAGAGTAACCTAAATGCGTATATGTGATACATGGACCTTGCGTATAGAAATGGATATCAAATATGCATGTATGAACAACGCTAAATGAAATCATCATAACGCATGCCTAAGAAAGCATTGAAACGAGTTTGGGATTTACACTGTGGGACATATGAATAAATGAAATGCAAACCAACGATGAACACCTAATCAAATATAAAGACAGAACACTGTACATGGTGCTTGAACTATCAAGTCATCTGTCATACTCCTCTGAAAATGTGTTGGAGGTTGTACCCCATACTATCGTGAACTTATCTACTGAAACTATTGCGAAGAAGATCGAACGTGATGTCCCCTCTTGAAAATCCTTATCGAATGTCAATTAAAAGTCATCGAGAGTGAACTCTAGTCAATCTTCTTGAGTCATCATCACGGGTGAACTGAACTAGTAAGGGATCGTTGGGCAGCCTCCATCCTCTTAACATGCATGCAATGGCTTCAACGCCTGACATGGCGCGGTCACTGATTTCTCTCTACAGGGAGGCCTAAATCTATCCCAACGATGGACAAAAGCTCATTGGAGCACACTTTAGCCACTAAAATGTAAGGTGGCGTATGATCTTGGCACGTACGCATCGAATCGATGGATTCTTATAGCCCGGTCGACAATTGGCGAGTCTTGAATTTAGAATCTGTCTGTTGAAAACTCTCGAGTCATGGGCCCATGCTAACAAAAATGAAGCATAAGAAACGTGAAATCATACAAATACTCACACGTAGTATGGCATATCTATTTTCCTAAAAAGTATAAATGTTTTACTGGTACTTATCGATTCGCCATAGTCGGGGGAGTATCCTGCAAATATGAAGCATATACTCTAGGCTACTGAGTTTCATACTCACGGGTTATGTATTCCGTTTGCAGATGAGATACCAGATGATCAGTGATGACGTTAGTCGCCTTATGCATTTTGGGAGATATTGTGATGAAACCTGTAGTCATTTTGGATATGTAATAAATGTCATGTACTAATCATGTCGTCAAACTATGTAATTAAATAGCTTCCGTACTACTGATAAAAAATGATTTGTAATAGCTGAGCAGGTTAAACTGAAGCATCACATGTATTTTCCTTGACTCTTGATACCTCTAGACCCATTTGGTTTGGTTAGCCTTTTCATGTACCGGTTCGTGGCGACATAACACCACGTGTCCTATCAACGGAACTCGAGACGTTACAAATACAAATTCAAATCGAGAGCTGGATCGATTTGGAATCGATTTCGTACCTTTTCAACCAAATCAACATATCCAAAATCGACGTTTACTACAAATGACCTTGATATCAATCCATATCGATAAATAAAAATCACCTTGTTGTCCATCCAAAAACAACCATGATGATGGATGAAAGTTCGAGAAATCGACCTTGATTATTGTTCCAATCCCGTACGATTCTTCAATGATGATGACAATGATGGTAAATTCGATGATTTGTGGAGAAGAAAACATATAGGTTTGGAAAAAAGAGGAAGTTATTGGAGCGGTTTGAAATTTCAAAAGTTGCCGGTTTTTTTCCTTTTTTTTTTTTTAAGTTGTATGTTTGGGTAAATAAAATTCCATGTGTAGTTTTTTGGGAGAAGTTTTGGAAAGGTGTATGTTTCGGTAATTTTCTGGAAAAAAAAACCTTATATATTTCTTCTTTATAATTTATAGATATTATTTGAACCATTTTTATCATGATAATATTTTACTATAGGAATACAAAATTTTTTTATATTAACACAAAAATAGCTCAATTTTATATATTGACTAATACGATCAATTATTCACGTCTAAGTTAAATAACATCACTTTTATAAAAAAAAAAAAAGAGAGAGAGAGAGAGAGTGAACTAACATCATTGCAAAAAAAAAAAAAAAAAACACACAATAAAACAAACCTAAGTTAGTAATAATTTATGTGTTGTATATCATGAGATTTTATGAATATCATAATAATTTCATGCAAAAATAACTAATTTTTCATTATTGAAGAGATGTACATTCTTTGTTTGTTAAAAAAATATCTTCCCATAATGCAGATTATTTGACAATGTTAAAAATCATAAATAAATTATATTTCTTTTATTTCTTTTGAAATTGATTTTGTTTCATGCAACGCACACGCTTATACACTAGTTTGGTGTCAATTTTCAATCTTATTTATCATTTGATCATACATAATGTATTTAATTATCGATTAATCACATAACTTTTAAAAATCCAACTTTGTCTTTCTTAAATAAAAAAGGAAATATGTTATTTGTAATCAAATTACAATAATTACAACTAAACTCTAATCCTAATCCTAATCCTATCACCATAAACCATCGGTCTGACACCGTCGTCACCACCACCACCGTCATCTCCATCACCATCACAATCACCAGAATCTTTGTCGGAGTAAACAACGCGTCTATCATCCTAAACAATACGTTTCATCACCGCCATCGTGGTCGACCAATTCACACAGTGCATTGTCGCCATTTGACCACAAGTGCACTGTCGCCATAATTCAAGTGCACTATTACCATAACAAGTGCACTGTCCCTATCGTATATCACCCTTAACACCCCATTTGACCACAACTGCATTGTCTCCATAACAAGTGCACTGTCTCCAAATGTGAATTTGACCGCAAGTGCACTATCTCTAGGCTATATTTTTACCACAAATGCACTATCGCCACCACACACAACACCATGTCCAAAACGTGAATCACCATGTCCAAGACATGAATCATCCTTTAATCACACAAAACACCATGTCCTTAAGTGCACTATCTTCAAATCCCAACAATAATAGCTTGTTGGAAACCGTAAATCCCACCACCGTCATCGTCTCGTCGCCTCTTCCCTAACAGCTTGCAACCTCTTTCCGTTGTCATCCCAGATTACGTACGACGAGACAAGAGAGCATCAAGACGATAAAGCGGTGTGGTCAATGACGATGTGGACGCGATCAACGGCGACTGGCTTTGTGTGAAGCAAGGCAGGGAAAGACGTGGCGGTCTGGCTGGGAACAGTGAGAGGCACGACGTTGGCTGTTCCGAGGCATGAGGGGAAGAGAGAGGGATTTAGGGTTGATGAGTTAAAGGTGAATTAGGATTATCTATAAATATTAATAGGAGGGTAAATAGGATATGACACATACTTTTGAACCAATTGATAATTAATATTTTTGGATATGATCAATAAGATGAAAAAATGACATTAGTTGATAATTTATATTAAATTAATTGGATAAAAATTCTCTTAAATATAAAAATTCTTGTTATGATTTTATTTATGTTTATCATCGAATAGTTATGATCTTTTTCTAAAATTCCCTTTGATTTAGATTTTGATAGATTTAGTTTTGTATAAGATTAATTTTTGCATCGGAAACAGTCTTTCTGTTTCAATAGCAATAGAGATAAGATTATACACATTACGTTTTTCTCGGACCCTATCAATTGATATCTGTGTTGATATCGTTGTATAAGTTTTATTTTTTTTATCATAAATTTAGGTTTAGAATTCAATATATCCTGGTGGAAAATCGTGCAGCTAAGAGGGAAGGCTCAACAGCACGTTGCATGGAGAATAGTTAATGGCGAGAAATTAAACTTTTCCAGCATGCTCTGGGCAGAACCGTTGTAACCTTTCCAGCCGTATATAGATTTTTTTTCAATCTTATTTTTTTCATTATAAATTTAGATTTATATTTAGACATTAGATAGATATTATTTAGTAAAAGATTTAAATTTTAGTTTTAGCTTTTGTATAAAAAAATTTCAAAAAAACTTAATTTTTTTCCAAACCAAAGATGACGTTAAGATAATATGAAAACAAATGTTTCGATAATCCTCGATTGTATCGTTTACCAGGATGATAATCCTCGACCTTGAGTTGATCCATTTAATCAAAGATCAATTTCTTATTCGCTTTGTCTAGAGTTTACATTAAAAAAAAATTTCATTTTTTTGTTCGATTGTCATGCTTATTTGAAAAATCTAATTTATATGTTATATATTTTTTAGTTTTAATTTTTTTTCTTTTTATAAATATTCATTTAATTTTAAAGTATTGCAAAATTTATTTTGCCAAAGATTTTTTACTCTTTGTTTTTTTCACATTATATATGTTTATTTAAGCTCAAAGTATTGAAGATTTTATTTCGTGAAATATATTTTAGTTTTTTCTTTTTTTATAAATATTTATTTTTAAATAATGATGACGTCTCATAGAACATCATGACATACAATCGAAAGGTTTTGATTAATGGTATAGACTATGTGGAGTGTATAACCCTGTCATAAATCATATATAGAAATGATGAAAAAGGAAAAACAGATTTTTCGTAAAAGAAGAATGTCCTTGGAATTTGCTTTAACAAAAGAAGGTAAAAGAAAACCTTGTATTTATTAATCTCCTCGACCCTTAACAAACGAAAACAAGGGTTTTGTTTGGATTGTATAAAAAGATGAAAAATTCCTTTTTTTAGAACTCTTTTTGGTAAAATAAAACACTGTCACATCCTTACATCTTATTAACTTCTTTCTTACTCGATATAATAAATGCATAACATTTTCAAAATAGAAGGATAATTTGATAAATAATAAAAAGTCTAACATTCATAAATCATTGATGAAATCAAACAGTGTCGTTTATCATCCACGAACAGAGTATATAAGTTAACTTGTTTATCATTGGGGTTAAAAGCCCCAATGTAAATGGATAGGGAAAAAAGGTGTCCATTGACACTTCATGTATCAATTGTTTAAATAACGATTAAGATTAAAATATATAAATAAATGGTTGAAATTATGACATGATAATTAAATCTCAAATTTTTATTTTTTAAGTAAAACAAATCTTAATTCTATTATTTAAATCACAATTGTTAATTAAATAGTAATGACTCAAACAGACATTGATAAGTGGACAAAGAATGTATAAATAGTGATAAATGAATAGTTGAGATTAAAATAAGACAAAAAAAATATAAATCAAAATATTATGTTTTAATTTTAACTATCATCTTTGTAACTTAATTTTGATCATTCAATTGTCACTACACACGTAAGTACTACCTCTGTCATAGTAAAATATAATACTTTTTTAATTTGGATATTTCAAAATATGTAACACTTTTATATTTGAAAATTTTTTATATATAAAAAATCAAAACATCTTATTTTTTTATTTATATCACATTAATTTATCTCAATATTTTTTTTTCTTACTTCTCTCTCAAACTAAAAAGGACAAAAAGATCAATTTTAATGAAATTAACATAATCATACAAAAACGATTATAAATTTCGCGATACCAAAAAAAATATATCATAACCCTCCTTTTCTATGCAGACATAAATGGAAAATGGTCAAAGAATATCTCCGGGAAGTACAAGTAAACGCTCAAAATTTCCCCCAAATCAGAACAAACCCCAGAGACTCAAACCAAATGGAATGAAATCCCTGTACAACTCCTGACTTCTTTCTTCTTCTCCTTATCTCTTTCATCCATCTGCTCCATCAAGGCACCAATGGCCTCCTCGACTCCCCCTCACTGTTCTCTCCTCACAACCCCAAAACCAACCCCACCTCACCCTCACCAGAACCCTCGTCGCTTCCCTTCCCCAAAACCGCAAACCCCCCAAAAAACCACCAATGCCAAAACAACCCATCTTCAAAACCCAGCCTTTTTCCCATCTCTCCCTTCTTCTCCCAAAACCCATCTCTCCACGGACTTCAATTCCAAGAAACCCACCCGCTACGTCTCCAAGCTCCACTTCAACCGCCCCAAGATCCCCCTTTCCCGTAGCAACCACAGCCTCGAGGCCGAGGAAGCGTTGCAACGGATCGTAAAGGAGTCCATGGATGAGGCGATAGAGGGTTTGATACGTGGGATTCGTGTTTCAGGCTCGGAGGATTATGGGTTTCTGTTCAGGGAGTTGGGGAATCGGGGGGAGATAGGGAAGGCGATGGTTTGTTATAGGGTTGGGTTGAAGGGAGAGAGGAAGGGGAGCGAGAAGGGGAAGATGGTGAGTTCGATGATTAGTGTTTTAGGTCGGGCGGGGAATGTGGGGTTGGCGAGGGAGGTTTTCGAGGAGGCTGTGGATTTAGGGTTTGGGTATACGGTTTATGCGTATTCGGCATTGATTAGCGCGTATGGGAGGAGCGGGTTTGTGGAGGAGGCGATCAGGGTTTTGGAGAGGATGAAGAGGGTTGGGTTGAGGCCGAATTTGGTCACGTATAATGCCGTGATCGATGCGTGTAGGAAGGGTGGGGTTGAGTTTGGGAGGGTTTTGGAGATTTTCGAGGAGATGATTGGGAATGGGGTAGTTCCCGATCGGATCACATTTAATTCGTTGCTCGGAGTTTGTAGTAGGGGCGGTTTGTGGGAGACCGCAAGGGGCTTGTTTGATCAGATGGCATACAGAGGGATTGATCAGGATATATTTACGTATAATACGTTGTTGGATGTGGTTTGTAAAGGTGGCCAGATGGATATGGTTTTCGAGATTATGTCTGAGATGACTGCCAAGGGTTTGATGCCCAATGTTGTAACTTATAGCACTGTGATCGATGGTTATGCCAAGGAGGGCCGATTGGATGATGCTTTGAATATGTTCAATGAGATGAAGTTTCTTGGCATTGGTTTGGATAGAGTTTCGTATAATGCTTTGCTCTCCATCTATGTGAAGCTTGGGAGGTTCGAGGATGTTTTGAATGTTTTTAAGGAGATGGAAGATGCCGGCATTAGGAGAGATGTGGTGACTTACAATGCTCTCCTAGGTGGATTTGGGAAGCAAGGGAAGTATGATATGGTTAAGCAAGTATTTCAACAGATGAAGGCAGATCGCGTCCTACCAAATTTGTTGACGTATTCAGCATTGATTGATGTGTATGCCAAGGGAGGGCTATATCAAGAGGCGATGGAGGTGTTTAGGGAGTTTAAGCAGGCTGGTCTAAAAGCAGATGTTGTCCTTTATAGCGCCCTCATTGATGCCTTGTGTAAGAATGGGTTAGTGGAGTCAGCTGTATCACTACTTGATGAGATGACTAGAGAAGGGATCAGGCCAAATGTGGTTACATATAATACCATAATAGATGCTTTTGGTCGGTCCGCTGCAGCAGAATACTCCGCTGATCAGGTAGTTGTGGAAGCTGATGAATCACATTTCAAAGCTTCTACTGTGAAGCAACTTGAGAATGTAGCTGGAAAGGAGGTTCATGTTGAAGGCGAGGATAGGGTTATTGAGATTTTTGGGAAGCTTGCGGCGGAAAAATCCTTGAACACCAAGAAGTTGAGCAATAATAGGCAAGAAATGCTCTGCATCTTGGCTGTCTTTCACAAGATGCACGAGTTGGAGATAAAGCCTAATGTTGTCACCTTTTCTGCCATTCTTAATGCCTGCAGGTAAATATTATGAATCTTTCTTTGAATCCAAGATAGGTCATCCATGAGATATCAGCCATCCTAATTCAAGTAACCATTAGCTTTGTTAGTTTTCACTCCACTCTCAACATATATGATGTCAAGAGCTCGAACATTATTAAAAAGGATTCTCATTGCTAAGCATTCTAGAGTATATATACATATACATATACACATATATAGGGTACATCGTTGGTGCTGCAAAAGCAGCGTAGTGGCTGCTGTACAAGTCCACAAATTTATGTTGTAAGTTAAAAAATTTATACTGTTACTTGTTGAAGGTATACGGTCAGATTTTGATTATAAAGTACACTAAAAACTTGATTGTATATATTCATCAACTTACGGTATAAACTTTTCAACTTACAGTATAAAATCACCAACATACAGTATTTGTAGCGGTCACTACGCTGTTTCTTGCAGCTTGCATATATTTCCCAAGTATATATAGGGCTTATTTGTTGTACTACAAAAGGTAGACAATAAGCTGTTATAAGAGTCAAAAACATCATTTTGAGTTGTGTTATTTGTCATTTTTGTTTTTTCCCCTTTATAATTGTTCACCAAACAAGATGATTAAGGAAAAACGTTGAAGGAGATGAAAATTATCACTTTTGTTACAACCCACGTCACAAAGACAAAATTTCATCAAACAAAGAAAAAACCACATAATTCCTTATCTTGGATGTCATGGTTCATTTTCTTTTTGTTACGTTGATTTACTAAGTATCACAAACACAATCCATATCATTTCTGCTATAAAATGATGTTTTTGGACTTTGCAGCATGGTCATGGTTGCCTTCTGCAGCACAAAAGGTTTTCCGATATATATATATATATGGAGTTTGTTGTTAGCAACATATAAGTTGTGTGTTAGAACATATCCAACGGTGCAGATTTTTTTTAAAATTGTTTTTGCTTTTGAAATTTCACAATCATTTAATCTCCACCTTTCATTACTCCCTACCAACACATAATGCTATCATCTTATTCTCTTTGTCCTATATATATATCGAAAAAAAGGAGATGAAGTGTCTTTAGTTAAGATAACTAAAGACATTCACAAAAACACGATAATTGACGTTGTTTATCATCAACTATGCTCATGGATAATATCGTCCATTCATTTATATCGTGTTTGCAAAATTTGGGGATCATCAATTACATGTGTATGTGGGAATCATATAGCTTGTTTATGGATTATTTTAAATCATTCATTATGATGTTTTCTAATTTTAAGGATTGGAGTGTTGGAACGATTTCAACTTTGGTTATCATGTTCTATTGGAGTAGATGATCATATCAAAGGACTGGATTGTTGAGAAACAATGTGCATTATTGTATTTTATGAGTGCCTTTATCTGCTTTTAGCCCCTTCAGTATATATATATCTATTATATGGCTATTTAAACGTCCTGGTAAACCATAGATTAGTGCATTGTTCCTTATTGAATTGCATTGCATAGAAAAGAAAATATGTACTCCCTCCGTTCTATAATACATGCAATACTTTTTTAGTTATCCCAATTTACTTGCAACATTTTCTTTTTTAGTCAATATTTAATCTAAAAAAATCATATCAATCATATTTTGCTATAATACGTCCACTATTTCCTCTCACAAAAACCCCACTACCTTTAAAAAATATTCTTTCATCATTAAATTCTACAAAAATTCAACACACATATGAATTCTCAGAGCGGATCAAACGATTGCAAATATTATGGGACGGAGGTAGTATAAGTTATACTCCCTCCGTCCCATTCAAATCGCAACGATTTGAATGGGCACGAGCATTTAGGAAAGTGGTTGTATTGGTTGATTTTCCCATTTACCCCTTACCCCTTGACCTGATGCGTTTTCCCACACACTTTCCCCACTCAGTTTCCCTCCAAGTTTTTGAATTTCATTTTACACTTCAGTTACTCTCTCTTTCTCCATTCATCAGGCGGGAGAGTGGCTTTGAACTTTCAAAAAGCTTTCCTTCAAAGCTTTCTTCAAATACTGTCATAGAATCCGTTAGGATCACAAGGTATTAATAATTTGATTAATTTTGGTAAACCTACACATCAAAAATCTTAGATTTAAACAAGATAAACTTACAATTTGGGAATTGGAATCCAAATCAGTACTTGCTGTGAAACCGACGACAACTTCCGACATTGATTTCACCATCTGTGCCGCGTACCATTGAGATGGAATGGAAAAATAAGATGTTTAGAGAGTGAATGGTTAATGGATGAAGGAGAAGAGGGAGAGAAATGATAGATATGATTGTGGTAGGAGGATAATATAGCTATAGGGGTAAAATAGGGATTTCACATTGGTTTTTTTTTCCCCAAAATTGGAAACGTTGCAATTTGAATGGGACGGCCCAATTTGGAAAAGTGTCCCGATTTGAATGGGACGGAGGGAGTACTCATTAGCATATCTGGCCTAGTGGGCCGAGACCAATACCACAGACTCATCAAGCAGTGCTTTGTGATATTGCAGCCGATGCAACTCATTTGAGGATGCTTCCATGTTACTAGAAGAACTTCGGTTGTTTGACGATCGGCTTTATGGGGTAGCACATGGTTTGCTCAGCGGATACAGGGAAAACGTCTGGTCTCAGGCTCAGTCCCTGTTCGACGAAGTTAAGAAGATGGATCCCGCAACCGCATCTGCATTCTATAATGCTCTTACTGATGTCTTGTGGCATTTTGGTCAGGTAAGTTTACTCCTGTATCGGTGCCTCGATGTGCGAATGCTTGTTGATTTAACCTCCAACTGACGTTTACATCTTAGCAAGTCTTGTTGTATTGGATTGGATCAGAATCATCAAGCTTTGAAATGGATTGTGATTCCATGAGCAACACAAATCCACTCTTTTGATAGCTGAACAATCTATCTAGTTTAATAGTTGGCCAATTGCATACTTGCACTGGCATCGCTACAGCTTTTGTAATTTGGTTTAAAGTTGACTCTGCACTTTGGTGAGAAAACCACCAAAGGAAAGCATTTTCTGAATCTTGGGTGTCCCTTTATTTAGATAACTGAAGGTAATTCCTTGTATAGGTTAGAATGTCGGGAGGTGAAGTGGTAACACGCACAAAAATATTTATCCAGGTTTCGATATGAAGATGTTGAAGTGATACGAAGAAAGACAGGATCCATAATGAAGTTATCACTTATAAAGTTGATTTGGTGGCAGTAGAAGATATAATGAAGAAACTTGTAATTAGGGTGTTAATGCTGGATAAAATGGTGTACCTTCTAAAGCATTTACAGAGAGATGCTATTATGTGGATTTCGTATCAGTATCAATCAGAAGAGGAAGGTGAAGAGATCAAAGGAGTTTCAATATATAAATAAATTAATACTTTGAAGTACGATTGACATATCAACACCTTAAGGTATAAATTTTGCTCGATAGTTTAAGAATGATACTATCGAGTAATCCCGTAGCTAACCCCATTAGTCAGTTTGTTGTTGTTGCTGCATGCATTCCTTGATCGTCTCCTTATCAAACAAAATCCTTCATCAATATCAATGGTCCATTTTGATATGATGCAGCTTGAACCATTTCTTCGTTCCATTTTATCTTTAATTGCTCACTCTTCTATTTGTGTACTGAATCCATCAGAAACAAGGTGCCCAACTGGTCGTGCTTGAAGGGAAACGACGCAATGTGTGGGAGAATTCATGGTCGGATGCATGCCTAGACTTGCATCTCATGTCCTCGGGTGCTGCCCGGGCGATGG
>JAOVYX010022133.1:0-43974 GCA_035668315.1 Drosera spatulata | reverse complement strand
GGTGATGGCGGCAGGGGGAAGGCGGGGGCTCGGGGAGGGATAGGGGAAAGAAATAGGAATGGGGAAAAAAGATAAGGCGCCACGTGTCAGCTCCCCATTGGTCGGTTTGGATATTTTTAGATTACGTTATCCTTCCGATTTAATTTCGGTATAATTATTTTATCCGATTGTCGAATTGAATGTACCAAAATTCTCAGAATTTTATAACGAGTTCATATTTTCGGCTAGAATCTGATTCTGAGAATAAAATTTTTAACACTTACGTGTACTGTATATCTTTAATTTAATTTCGACTTATTATTAATTATTAATTTAATTAAAACATTATCATTAAAAATTCAAGTCATTACAGAAGCACTCTCTTATTGCGCTCACCTTGATCCACGGAATGCTGGTCAACACCTATAAGTGATGCTCCTGATAGGAGCCTCATTTATAGCTGTTCCCCGCTTCCTTAGTTAGCTTCCGTGATCAATACAAAATATGTTATTTCATATATTTTATAATTTGTAATATTTTTTATTATTATTAGAATTTGACCATCCCCACATAAACCTCATCATTATTCGCTACATACAGCGAAGACTGCAGCATGAAGTTGTCGAAACCCCTGATTGGTTTTTATAGGATATGATATTGTGTTCTTGGATCTCTAAGAGCTTGAACTTTTTTACTAGTTTTGGTGGGAAAACATGAGATTAATGTTCTAACAGTCCATGAAATCATGGTGTTATTCAATTTGTTAGTTTGATGTCTTCAGCACGCTTGTTGGACGATCACTGCCGATCATCGATAAGTACTGTATATTATTGACATTTAGTTGATAAGAATCTTTGTTTTTTTTTACGTCATATGCATATTTGATGAATGCATTGTTTTCATCGTAGTTAATACTTTTTTGTATTATGTGATAATAAGCATAACAATTAAAAAATTATACATAAACGAAGAGTGTTTAAAATAACGGAGTGACGAGATAGATTAACAGAGTACGGAGCGGATTTTAGTTGAACGGAGCGGATTGATGGGATAATTGACGGATGCATATCGGGGTAGAAATCCAACGGGTTAAAAACAAAACGGGACAATTTTGATCCGTTCTCTCACGAAGTAGAAACGGGGGATATGGTAGAATTAACGGGGTAAGACCGGACTTCCCCCAATCCGCTCCAAATTTGATTCGTGCCCATCTCTATTTGATATCACTATTCAAAATTATGAAGATCAAAATAAGTAACAAAAAATAAAAATCAGTAACAAAAATCAAAAACATTTTATAAAAATAAATGATTTTTTGTTAATGGGACCTTAGATGTTGTATTCATATAAAACAAGAAATTAAAACTGAGGATAATTTCCCCTACTTTATAGTAGATAAAAACTTATTTGTTCTTAGGGTTGTGTGAGAGATAGGAATGAGAGAAAAAATGAAGGAGAAGAAATAGTAGGATGGGTCGGTGTGATATAAAAAAAATATAAAAAATAGAAGGTGCTTTGATATTTTTATAAAAAAAAGTTTTTCAAATATGAAAATATTGTATTTTTTATGGGACATTTAAATTAAACGAATGTTGCATTTTTCATGTGATAGAGGGGAATATTAGATTAAGAAAAAGAACTTCAACTATCATTGATGATTTACGAAAACCAACGTTCGATTATGGTACAATGTGGATCAAACTTTCCCGTAGACATACCAAATGTTAAAATATTATAAAAATAATAAAACTGAGGAAATATAAATACTGTATCATCTATGGTAGAACAAGGTTCAAACGTTTATGGTAGATGGTAGTATGTCACTACATGCATCAAGACTGTTGATAGCCATAACAGTATCTCAATCTTGTTGTTGAGAAGGTGTTGGATAAGGAATTTTGAATAAAACAGATTGAAACATCGTAAACTTGCAAACTATCGAGAGTTCTTTCTCCTTGACCAAAAAGCGTCGAGACTTCAGACTTGATTATGTTCATTCTTTTCTTATTTCCTCCATCACCGCACAAGTTAATTAAACATAGCAGCAAAAATAATTCAGCCCCAAGCATCATCCCTGTCGACAAAAAAAGAAAAAAGAAAAAGAGGATACTACTTGTACTGGACAACATGAACTTCGAATGAGAAACTGGGCAGCTGATGATTAGCAACAACTGACTGTACCCTGATCTTCAAAATGCTTAAGCAAACATAACTAGAACTAGAAGATGAATCAGAAAACATACGCTGAACTATTACTCTTTACTTCCTGGAATATTTCCTACTTTGCGATGATACCATGTCCCAAACGTAAAATTTCATCGAAAGCACATTCTTTCCTGGAGAAATACTGGATACAGAATTCAGGCTTACAAATACAAGTTGCAGCTCTCAAGAGTGCAACATTGCTACAGAAGATGCGAAAATGGCTAAGAATCATAACTATTTTCCCTTCCGTCGCCTCGAAGAGAGACTGACGGCGAGAAACAAAATCAACAAATTTTTGTATGAAGACCAGCTGATGAGGCTATAGAGTAGCAAGCACTTGACCCAATAACTACAAGCCGTTGAATATAACTGGCATACCAATGGAAAATCAGAAGACAACACAATCACTCAGCTGCAATCCTTTTCGACTAGTCGCTATACCCGGAGCCTGGCTTTAAAACCAATTAGAATTAGGTGAAATTATTCCTACTAGTAGGCTAAAAACCTGAAAAATAACCGAAAGGGTACCATAGGGTATTGGCCCTTTGAAGTTTGAACAAGCACTCAGCATCTCTAGCATGCTTCGCCAGGAAAGCTCAGGAAACCCTTCTTCAATGCCTCTGTTATTCATGCCGCAAACTTGGTCCCTTTGTTGTACGTCCAGACCCAAAAACAGCCAGGCACAAGTTTATTAGCTGCTGTCTTAAATTCATGCTACTAAACCCTAAACCTCTATATCCACATTAGACTTTCTCTTGTGACATAATGCTGAAGGTATTAGACTTCCTTGTTACTCCACCTTGAGAACTATTTTCATAAACTCATAGACAAAGTAGCTTATGGCGGCAGATGGCAAGACCTGCAGAGGATAAAGTAAAGCATCATTAGTAAAATCAATTCATGTGATATGAACATTCACAAGCCGCTATATAGTGGGTTCAGGAAAAGAAGGAAGCCTTCCAAATATTGAAACTACATCAAGCTATTTGAATAAAGCTTGCCAATGGAGAAATAATGGGCATATCATATTTGATATTTCTGACAGTAATAATGTAAGTATCAGTTACATATCTAATTGCATTCCATGGCAATAGAATGATATTCTGAAGAACCCGGACGGATAAAAATTGAGAAGCTGTAATATCTTTGCACCAAAAGCCGAAACGGTAATATATACATATGCATATATAATTGATAAGGATATACTATTGAAAGTGTGTATCTATCATCCCAACACAAGGACACTTGAATCACTAAGCCACTAATCAGAGAAAGCTTTCAAACTAAGGTCAAAAAATGTCTTCACTTAGTATTTCACTTGGGACAGGAACCACAGAGCGTGCTCCATTTACAGGTTAAGCCACACATCGTGCAAACAGACGATGAGAGTAATCAGTCTTGCGCACCTGTAATAAGCTGGGTACCAAACCAGCATAAAGGGCTGGAACACCTCCTTGTTCAACTATTTTCATGCAAGTCGCCATGGCACTCAACTTTGTTTCTCGAACTTGCATCTGAAGTTGTCTTCTCACTACCTCAAATGGGTATGTTGCAGCCTCAGAACAAGCACCTGCTATTGCACCATAGATCAATGTTCTAATAGTACCCAACTCCAGTTGGTCCAGAGCACTTAGCTCCTGCCCTTGCAATTTCATTCTTTGTGTTCTCTTTTGCCCTTCAGGTGAATGCAGATATGCTGATTTCAGTATATCGTACACACCATAGAACACTGCACCAGAAGGAGCCATGCTAGCAATTGATGGTCCTAATCCCTTATAAAGGGAGAAGAACCCTTCGGTTCTAATGACATGGCGAAAAGCCCCAATTAAGCCACCCAAAGCCTCACCACCTGGAGCTACCATTATCGTCCTAATCTGCGAAATTTAGAATCAAATCATCAGGATAAAATTTTCACAAGCTTGAGATTTCCAGTACTGAAATGTCCATCAGTCGATGATCAATAAAATGTTCGGAACACAATGATTTCTGAGCATGAAATAACATAAGAAGCAAAGCTGCAAAAAGATATTACAGCTGTAAACAGATAATTAGATAATACTACCAACATTTAACTTGATTAATTTTGATATTCTGATAAAACACCAAATATCAGAACTCAATAATGAGAATGTTAAGTGCGATGTAATTCCAAAGTTACAACATAGAACTTACAGTGTCCATGGGCAAGCACATTAGAGTAGCAGTCATACCAGCTGCTGCACCAGCAACAAATCTGTCAAAGTTGGTAGATTCCGAGTTCCCAAAAACTTTGAGCAGTTGTTTTCTATATGTATCATAAGCATAGAAGTTTATAGCCTTGAAAGGAGCAGTGCGGAGGATATTTACAAAGTTTCCTTTCCAAAAGCCTTGTATTCCTTGGGTTGTGGCAATCGTCTTGACTAGGCTAAAGAGGTCTTTTTGCTCACCACGAACTATATATTCCAGCTTCAGCCTTTCAAGTGGAGCAACAAAAGTTCTGATACAAAGAAGGAAATTTTATGTCAGAAAACTCAAAAAAAAGATTCAAATAAATCATCAGGGGAAAAAAAATGTGGGACAACCGAAGTTAGATATCACAATTGGATTTGGGACATCATAATTCAATCAAAGTTTTAGCAGTAACTGGAACAAAATACTGAACAACAGGAGAGCAGATTAAAAAGTTAAATCTAATTTCTTTGGTTTGTTTAGTATGGATCAGAAATGGTTACGAGGATGCTGACTCTCTAACGATTCAACTTCCATCCAGCTCAACCAATGCAGTCGGAAGCAAAATCAGTGATCCATGAAAAGCTTCAACCTCCCTACACTTCTCCTTAAAATACTTATGAAATAGCCACACAATTTACTCCCGACTAAACTGAACACATCACATTGACAAAAACTTATCACACCAATCAGAGCCGATTCTCATTAAATACTTATCATGATCTACAACAAGCAAAGTTTAACAAACTAAGCCAGTTCCCTTGTGGCACAGTGCAGCAGCCCTACCTCAGATCCTCGAGAATTGTCAATATTGCAGACTTGCAGTCCTTGAGATAACGGGGTCAAAACCTACAGACAGCACCCACTAACATTATGTCAAGCTCCTACGCTAACTGCTTGGAGAGTAAATTTAAATCGTCCTCTTCTCCCCATTTGAGGACTACAGGGTATGACCGACCGAGCTCCCATCTTAACATGATACGTAAGACGTTTTATACATCTGGCACTTCGTTATTCATAAAACAACACAAACACATAGCTACCATCATCTGATCAATAACCATGATTTCAATCAATGATCAAAATCCACAATCCAACCAACAAACCAAATCCAACAAATGCATCCGTGATCCAACAAATTGAATCCAACATTACAATACTTATTCGAATAAATTGAAAGAGAGTTCCAAATATAATAAACCTGGAAACCATGGCAGCAACTGCACCAGCCCAGAGATGCTTGCCAGTGTTGACAGCAGCACCAGATCTCGTAACCCTCTCACCATCAACCCTTCCCCTCTCCTTCACTCCCTTTATCAAACCCTTCTCCTCTTTCCTCTCCCTCTCCTCACCGACTCTCCTTCCATCAATCGACAAGCTCACGCACAAAAAATCCGCCGTAACCCTCCGAACCTCGCCACCACCAATCCCCCTCCTCCTTCTCCTCCTCCTCGAAGAACAACTAATCGGAGTCGTATAATTGATCCCCGATTTCGAGATTAGTGTGAGGAGGAGAGTCGATGTTGAGGTGGTGGTCGAGTCGGTGATGAAAAAGAGGGAATTGGCTCGAATGAATGGGTCGAGGTGGTGTAGAGTGGTGTCCGATTCGTGCATCGCCGGCGGCCGGCGACGGCGGCGGCGTAGGGGGAGGAGAGAGGAGGAAAGGGTGTGTGTGGGTTTGGGGCTTTGAAAATGGAGAGATTTGTGGGACGAAAAGCGTTTTGGTTTTAGGGTTGGTGGCGTCCTTGTCAGTTGATAGAATGATTCTGTGGAATAATGTTGTTGACAGTTGCTTCTTGTTTATGTCTCCTTTTATTCTTTGTAAGATTCTTAGAACGGAGAGCATATCTGTCCAGCTTGACTCGCGTCTTTTCAAAAATTATTGTGTAATATTAATGATAATCTAAATTATGTATTTTTAATCTAACGTCAGTGTTATAATTTTTTTAGATTATTAAATCAACAAATGAAACTTTTCAAAATATATGTTGAATAATATAATGATTGAAAATACTGCTTATAATATGAGACGGAGGGAGTACTAATTAAAACAGTGATAAGCTATAGTCTATTGTTTGTATCAATGGAGTAATTCTTGAAAACCTGTTTGTAACCAACAATTAGTAAGTATATACTCCCTCCGTTCCATTCAAATTACAACTGCGCATCATCATCGCACTATTCAATGCGTATTTTAATAATTTTCGTTATTCGTCTTAATAACGTAAGAAAATTACGTCACTGGTTCGGGATTGAAGAACATAACATAAACTATCATTAGTGTTTTACAATAATTTTACGTAAAATGATGTTTGATCGTTCTGTGAACGATTTATAGCATGAATAATTTTATTACTCGCGTAAGGTAACGTTGCAATTTCATTGGGACGAAGGGAGTAGTATTTTAGAAGTCTTGGAAAATTACAAGCATCGGTCTGAGGATTAGTAAGAAATCACTACAACAATCAAGAATCCAAGGTGAATTAGAATTGGATGCTTCGTGGACAGATTCGCGAACGACCAGGTGAATAACAACAAGTACATAGTTAGTGAAGTGAAGGGATTCGCATAATTTAGATTGTTAGCATTCTTTGAAACTTATTCCCTAAGTTGGTATCATATTCCATCACTATATCTCACTAGTGGCTCGAATTAACATATCTTCCCGTATGAGCGAGAGGAATAAAAACGAATAGTTGTATGAGCATTCCCATTCATCGCCTGTCATTTTATTCATGTATCTTGACTAATTGGACTAGAACGTAAGTAGTTCGGTGCTGATTCATCGGGTAGGTTGTTCAGTTAATGTCATTAAGGTAGCTCTTTTAGTAAGTACATATAATGTCTGTATTTTTGCATCCAAATCCTGTGAACAAAAGCAGCCTGTATTTCCCATGAAGTTCAGACAGGTTTCTAAATCCTTTGTTCTCAGTCAATAGACAAAACAACCAACATTAGAAATCTTAAACAATGGTAACAACATGCAAGTAATATCAAATTCAAGAAATTGCCGAAGCCAGGATTCGAGAAATGATGGTGTAGTATAGAAAACGTTACATATCCTTTTCTATGACTAAATAAAGACCATAATGAACTGTATACTCTAAGGAAACGACCTGTTTTCAAGTACAAGAATAAATAACAGACTCAAAGGAAAAGAAGCATATTAGTACACCTTGACTCCTAAGCTCACTTGCTCGGAGGCGATACCTTCTACATATGTTTTCCGACTACTGCAAGAAATCAAAATGGCCACGACTAAGTTCTGCAAGCAAATATAGACAATGATCTTCCATAGCCCCAAGTCATTGTGAAGCAGCCATCTTCCTTTTTCTTTTCTTTTCTTTTTCTTTTCTTTTTTGGTTTACCCTAGATGATATTCTGTCTAGCACATGCAACCACCTCCTTGCTGCTCTGACTGGGACGAGTTTGATGGAGGTTTCAGGTTCACATCTACCATGTCTTCCTGTTTGGTAGACGATAGAGTTTCCATTCCTGGTAATGCAGCTGCAATCTTCCGAAATAGAGGCTGTTGTTTCATTCACAAGTTAGATACGCCAATTTCAAATGGACTTCTAAGATCTAAGCAATTCAGCCTCTACTGTATAATAGATACAATGGATTTTTAAGGACATGAAATAGGCACTGGATTTTAGGTTCACCTTGATGTTGAATCCTGCTTTAGCACTGGTTTCGATGAACATGACACCAAAGTCACGTGCCCTTGTATCGCCTTCCTCTATGGAGACTTGCCTGTTTGAATAGCACAAGTAGAAAATCAGCAGAATTTCAGGGGAAAAAAGAAAAAAAAAACACAGTATTAGATGCTGAAACCATAGTTTAATTACAGTGTCAATGATTCACCTAATGAATATATTGCTGTCTCAATGACATGCAACTACTAATTGCTGAAACAATGTCTCTACTTTTCAACCCTTTTGAGTAGAACACAAGATAATATTCATTTATTCCAGGAAAACTCCAATCCTAAAACGAGGATTATCAAGCAGGAACTTCATTCCAGTATTGCAGATAACAGATGTATGATGCACTATATGTCTTGCTTGCTGGGAGGCAAAACAGTTAGCAGAACTATTAGATCATATCATGCTTCTACCCGAAATGAAGCATCCATCTGTAATTGTTACAGCCTATAGCCCTATACGAAAATGAAAAACTTCCTTGCTAACTTGGAAAAACTTCCCTTGACCGTCCTGATGTCAATAACCACATCATCAAGTATTACCTTTTATCAACCAGATCTGTTTTGTTCCCGACAAGAACGATGATGACATCACTGCCTCTCTCTGTGCGAACTTCTTCAATCCACTTTGTCGTGTTCAAAAATGATTGCCTATCTGTAAAGTGATAATTAAATAAGATAACACGGGGTATTGCATTCGATATTAATTTTCAGAAGTAGGATTAGTTCCAGCTAACTTTTTACTGGAAAGCAATAATGTTGTTCGGTGTCGTTACGGGAAGTGCTGGGACTGCCATAGTGGGTATGGCGGATGAACACTTAGTTTGATTGTTGTGCATTAGATGCAAATTTAGAAAGTTGAGCTTTGTGGATAAAGTGCTTACTTGCAACATCATATACTATGACTGCCACAGAAGAATCCCTGATGTAACTGGGGATCAGACTTCGAAATCTCTCTTGCCCAGCAGTGTCCCTGTACCAAGACATTTCTTCTAAGAAACTCGAGCTCATAGCATGGAAAACAGGTATTTATGGCAACTAGCCACGTTCGATCAGAACCTTCCATCAAAGTGCCCAGTCATACTAATGGGGGCATAGGTGGCTTGTGACTATGTGCCAGCCGATCAGTCGTGAGAAATGCAATAGCAAATACTTTTGAGTACTTTCACACTAATGTATGAGCCATCACCATCCTATTCCAACACCAACTTCAACTATGTTTCATTTATAGAGCTGGACAAAATACGATTTGCATATAGTATTATACCGCTTCTTGCTGAAATTTCAGATTTGGAACACGCCCATGAAACATAATAGAAGTACGTGTTTGAAAAGACGTCATACCAGAGTTGCAAGCGCACTGTTCGATCTTCAAGGTACATAGTTTTTGATAAGAAATCAATGCCGATTGTAGCCTGTAATTCAAAGAAAGAACAGATGCATTTCGGTCAATCAACCAACAGCACAAAAGAACTACTAGATTTCATTAATTGGATACAAAATTCACAGCATCTACCTCTATAAGAAAAAAACAAATTATACAAGGACTTCACAATATTGATCTGTACAAAACAGAAAATTTTTGCACATTCTTCTCTAATAAGTGATCGTCGATCTAGTACAATGCTATCCATCGAATTCCCATTGATCCATCAATCTAGTGGAAAAATAGGATGTATTTTTGTAGAATCACTTAGAAATCTTCTTTCATCCATTGATTCTAGATAACCATTGCTCAATCTGTGACATATACTATCACTCATAGATCCATGAATTCATTAATCTCACAATCAACACAATCATTCATGCCGAATACCACTAGATCCAACCTTAAATCGATCAATTTATGCATCAAATCACTCAATCAGATCAAAACTTATTCCATAACAAACCTACTTATAATCAAACCATCAGATTCATCGAATAAATATCACAACAAACCTGATACGTGGTATCGAACTTGTCGTACATGAAGCGAGTAATGATGCTGGTTTTCCCCACGGATTGATCTCCCAAGAACACCAGCTTGTACTTGGCCAATGGTGACACCACCGCCATCGATCACGACGCTCGATTTCCTAGATCTAACGATTCCTCTTCTCCGTCTTCTTCTTCTTCGAGTTCGTTGTGTGATTAGTCTTCGTCGAGGATGATCAGTTTGGCAGATCCGGAAAATTCTGCGATCGGAGGAGAGAGAGAGAAAGGGAAGAAGTTGGGGGAAGTTTGGGTTTGATCCGCTTATATTGCTTCTTGACCGTGCCCCGCCAATCTCTGTTGAAATTCCAATTTTACCCTTCAATTTTTTTTTGGTATTACTAGGATTTTCATGTGATGTACGTTTGAGACATTTTCCCCTACTGAGATCTATATGTTTTGATGACTTATCGTAGAATAATGATCTTGTGTTATGAAAAGGAGAGAGATCATTTTCTGATTTTCCTATGGTTATTGACTTTACCACAGAATGGTGCAAGCTTTATCGTTAAATTCAGAAATATGGACCATAACATGTGTCATAATATCAAACACTTTACCATCAAATTAAGGAACATCAACCATTTTCGAGAATGTTCGCATTTTACCTGTATTACTGTTCGATACATTAGTTGTTCACAAAACAGTACCTACATATGATATCTCAACTTACAAAATCATGTTATGATGTGATGCACTTGATACTTGAGTTTACGAGAAAGTCATTACTCCAAATGTTAGACAATTTTCCATGCTGCCCACTGGGTTTATTCCATATTTGGTTGATTACATCTACTCTTAATGATGTCAAGCCAACTCCTCTAATCTCATCCTCAAAAATTATGGACCATGTAATTTACCTTGACCTAGACAACACAATATAAAATCTCGAGTCACCTATCTTGAAGCCTTCCTTTCAAGAGTTTTTTGCCGGGCTCGACACTCCGGGTTCTGCAATCAAGACACTAAACCCAAAAGTAGCTTCAAAACTACAGGACGCGCTAACCCAATACGGCTTGATTCTAAGCCCTTGTGCCGCCTCCCGCTCAATCCCTTCTTGCCTTCTTTCTTTCTCAAAGTCAATTCTTGCTTCAACTAGCGCGCTTTAATAACAACATAAAAAGTTCCAAGTATTGCTTCTCATGAGACGACCTAAGTTTTCCTTCGAGATCAATACAGAATAAACAATAGTAAGTAATAATCACTTTGTTATGATCGCTTATCGACTTTCTCAAAACTCAATGACAGATTATGGTCCTGGTAGAAAACTAACGAATCAATCAGAAGATGACTTTCCACGGCTTATAGTAATCATGAGAAAATATCATTGTCATCATTGCTCACATAAAATACGAGAACCTCCTAAGCACGAAGATCATTTCTCCACGTCTGGTATGCTTTAAGCTTATATAGGCTATCAGCCGGGCTAACACAAGCGAGAAAGGGCGCAGTCCCTCTACTCGTAAACAAGCATTTTGAGGAGCTCCAGCTGCATATTCATTAAACACCCAGGCCATTCATCTGCCAAACAGTCAACAATTACAGAATGAGTCACTGCATCATCGCTTAACATCCGTCACGGATCTATGTTATAGTCAACTACAGACGATGTTGCAACTTAATGAAGCAAAATAGTTGACATACAAAGATAAGAAACAAACAAGAAGATGATGTAATCATGTAACAATGAAGCAAGAAGGAGTTGGCACATTGAGAAGAAACAAAAGCCGAAAGTTAAGATAACACACAGGGAACTGTGTCTCGAAAATGAACTTCCATTTCGGTGGAGAGTTCACAAAACTCAGTTTCCTACGAGAACTAGATCAAGCTTCGACACATTGAGCCTAAAAATTCTAAGAGAAACCTAACTTAGGATATTATGCCCAAAACCAGACATTCAGTGCCCTCGCCAAGTGGCCTTACTTATAAAACTATAACCCTTCGAGTGCTATAAAGTACCCAGGCAGGGAGATGATAAATTCGGGACCAAAGTATCATCGTAAATGAAAAGCTATTACAGACAGGTCAAGGCAAAGATTCAGTGAATGGTGAGACCATCGACCAAGTACCAACTCTCAATGGAAATTACAAGGCTACATTCTTAGCGCCTATAATCGAATCTCTCGAGTCCTGGTCCAAATTAATTGCAGGCCGTAACATGCTATAATTAACAATGATCAAAAGGCACATCCATCCCAAATAGTCTCCCCTGAAACTCCCAAGCTCTGATTAATTTACAGGTTAACCGACCATCAAGTATATGTCAAATGGAATCTGCCCGTATAAGCCCCAAAATTCTACACTCATCACTTCACAAGTGTATATTACCAGCTGCTGGTTTAAACTCTAAAGCCCTGGTGAATGGTTGATTTCAGTCCTTGCTCTTTAGCCACTAGTGCAACAAGAAATACAATATCATCTTCCCTCTGTAACTCTATTGACAGGGTGCTCTCAACTTCCATCTCCACCAAACCAAGAGCGTGAAAACTGACAAACCCTATTAACAAACTATAGAAATTCGTTTTGCATGAACAAGGAGCTTAAATCTAGAAGGCTGACCAAATTACCATAAGTCCATGCACACAGCCGTCTAACGAGGCAGCAATGAAATGAATAGTGGAAATCAATCAAACCCGCAGCATGAACTTCAGCTGAAGGTCATCCATGATTTCACAACTTACACCCCCGCTAATATCTCAACTTATGGTTGCCACATGGATAAAATTAACAGGTACATGATTTTGATTGACTGAGAACAGAAGAAAGAAAATAAACAGAATCGAATTTATACAGGTCACTTTATCATGAATGACTCAAGCAGTAGTGTTGATTCATCGTTTCGCCTCATCTAATGTACAGTTCTTGCAAACTGTAAGTGACTACTTCCACCGACAACAAAAAGGAAATAAATCCTGCAAAACACTTCGAGGAAAAAACCAACAAGGAACAAGAGAGAATAACAAGCACATAATACCAACACCAATCAAACTACAAATTGTATTAAGGATAAATCGAGTCGGACTAACACAGCCAGGTAATAACCGCAATCTCGTTACACTACAATCATCTCCACTAAGAATCAAAGGCTAAACAAAACCATGAAGCATAAGTAGTAGTTGAGGCCAACACCGAAGATTTCTTGTGTATGACCAATTATTCTAAGCTCACACATGATGAAATGATCCAATCCAAATTATCTCAAGCTGATTTCCAGCAGTTCCCGAGAAAGGGAAGGGATCATACTAACCATCTAATAGCAGAAAACTTAGTCACAACAATGATACATATGCAAAGTCTATAAAGTGGAATCTACCTAGCAGGAGCACCCTTCATACTACTCCAAGGAAACCTCGCCGTCTCCTCACCCCCAAACCTCCCACCACCACCACCACCACGCCCTATACCCCTCCACCCCCTCCCCTTCTCCGCATCCCTCTCCCTCTCCTTCGCCTCGAGCCAATGCGACTTCCTCCTCTTCCCTTCCCCCTCCTCCTCAACAACACTAATCTTAGACTTCTTATCTCCCACCCTCCTCTCCTCCTCAATCACCCCAATCGGAAACAACTCCGGCGACAACTCAAGCGGCCTCCTCAACGTCACATACGCCTTCTTATAATCCGGTTTCGCAAACAACAACCCTCCCCTCTTCTTCTTCTTCCCTTCCATGTTTAGGGTTTGCACCCTTTCCACCTCAAACCCATACAATGACTCTAAAACCCGCTTGATCTCGATCTGGGTCATCATAATATTGAAAATTTTGAAATGTGTAAGGGGCAAAATGGGGAGAAATGAAGGGGAAATATGATGGGTAGGGAAATGGGGGATTTACCTTGGTTGCTGATGGGATTGTTTTGAGTGCGATTTCGGTGATGTTGGTGAAGGTGTTGGGCATGAGGAGCTTGATTGGGAGGTTTGCGAAGTGGATCACTCGTTTTCCTAGTCGACCCGCCATTGTCGCCGGAGATGGAGAGGATTTGATCGCCGGCGGCCGCCGCTGTGAGCAATGTTGAATTGAGGATGAATGCAATAATGCAAAAAGGGGAAGAGTTTTGGAGCTCTGTGTCTAGGTTTTACTACTCGTTGAGAGTGTTATTGATCCCAACAGTGAATTTTGTTCACTAACCTCAGACTTCAAATCTAAAATAGGTCCTTTTTATATATAAAATTTTTAAATTAAATTTTCACGTAACTTAATTTTAAAATAATGATTTTTTATAATGTAGAAATAAGAGATGTCGTGCGTATTTTTAATAAAAAATGCAAGACGTCTTTGTTTGGTTTTAAGACGCACGGAGCCATTGCTTGTAAAGACACAGGGCGTCTTTAATGATAAGAAAGGTTCGATATGGTCCCATTGTTTCTTTTCATGGGAAAGACATACGACGTCTTTTTTTTTTATATAATGAAAACAAGTCTATTTTGAAAATTAAGTTATTTGGAGTTCTTGTTTAAGAATTTTGTTTTAAAAGAAAACCTATTTTAACAAAAGAAAATCCCAAAAAAATACTCTGTTCCATGATAATTTTAGAGAGGCTTAGACCATTCGAAGCAGTTTTTATATTCCTATTTTTATAATGCAGTGCTACAATGTCATTCTCTTTGTATAGAGATTTAGTTTTTTACTCAGTCATCTGACAAATTTCCTATCCCGATTTCCTATATAAATTTACATATTTTTCATATATTGAAATTAATAAACCTTAATTTAGTATGTTTTATGGTATTATAATAATTTTTTGTCCTTAATAATATTATTATTTTATTTTATTTTAGTTAAAATAAATCAAATTTTAAATATTTTTATTTTTTTTATATTTTATAGACTATTCTTAATTACAAAAATATTACTTTTGTATTATTTTAATAATAAAAGATTTAGGGAATGTATTTTTAGTTTTTCAAATATAGAAAAAAATATAGAATATAAAAAATCATATAAAAAAATAAAAAAAATCTATTACATTATTTATTTATTTTAAAATTTCTTATATATAAAGATAAAGATTCATTCAGAAACACTTTTCAGAGTGCTCTTAAAAAAGAATTTAAAGATCAAAATGCCCTTTGGGTGTTCCTCCAATTTTGTCAGAATGCATATGAAGTGGGCCCTCTTTTTAATTCACCAATGAAAACGCTATACAGAATAGAGAAAAAAGAGAAAATGGGTTGAGCCTCTCAATAAGAGTCTGATACAGACGAGTCTGAAACTGAGATTCTTTATAATTGGAGGTTATTTTTTCACACCATTGCAGCCATGATTTAGCACCCAAGCTAAAATATAGTACATCATTGTGGATGTTCTTAGTGGAGTAGTCCAATTCGTTGAACTCCTATCTACGATAACAAATGTCATAGGTACGTTGGGATGAACATAAAGACAATAATTCAGATAAGTTACTCCCTTTATTTTATAATATAGACAACATTATACAATAATCACATATTCATTACGTATTTTCATGTGTTTTTTTATATGTAAATGATATGATATGAATTTTACTTCGACCCAGGATTATAGTTTGTACCTTTTTATTATCTTTGATGTTTCGCGACAAATTTATAAAAAATATCGTTTGAACAACCCGTGAACTATTCATAACGTCGTGAATTTTTTTATCCACGTGACCCTCCATTATCTATATTATGAAACGACGACCAAAAAATGACGAGACAGAGATATACTTGTGACTAAATCCCAAGTCAATTATTTGTTGAATGGATCTCACTAGGGATAAGCATTTCAATCCATTCCGTCGGGATTTGCTTCGTTCCATTTCATACGGAGTGGGGTTTTTTTCGTGTTAAACGAAAAGAGGTACGGATTGATCCGTTCCGTAAAAATAATGAGACAAAACGGAGCAGAATGAAACGGAGTGGGGGACGAAAATTCGCAAAGTAATAGGACAATGTGATGAAAATATGTGGGATATGAGATAAAATTTGATCAACACAAAATATGTTATTCTATATATTTTATAATTTATAATATATATCTTTTTATTGTTAGAATTTGACCATCCCCAAATAAACCTCATCCCTATTCGCTATATACAACGAAGACTGCTCCATGAAGTTGTCGAAACCCTGATTGATTTTTTTTAGGATTTGATGTTGTGTTCTTGGATCTCTAAGAGCTTAAACTTTTTTACTAGTTTTGGTGGAAAAAATTATTGTTCGACAGTCCTTGAAATCATGTTGTTATTCAATTTGTTAGTTTGATGTCTTCAGCACGCTTGTTGGACGATCACTATCGATCATCGATAAGTACTGTATATTATTGGCATTTAGTTGATAAGAAACTCTGTTTTTTGATGTCACATGCATATTTGATTAATGTATTCTTTTCATTATAGTTAATACTTTTTGTATAATATGCCCCTTCGTTTCATAATATAAGCAATCAGTTGACCCGACATGGAGATTTATGTGTGTGTTGAAATTTTTATTGAATTTAATGAGGAAAGAATATTTATTTAGTGGTAGTGAGGTTTACTGTAGCAGTTGCAAGAGGAGATAGTGGATATACTATAACCGATAGTGATGATTTTGATTTTTTTTTATAGAGAGAATTACCAATTGGTATTTTTTTCAATCTTTTTTACCAATTGATATTACCTAATTTATTTAATTATCAATTGATAATATAAGTTTTAGAATCCCAACTTTGTCCTTTTTTTAACTAAGAAAGGAAATATGTTATTTTAAAATCAAATTACAATAATTATGCCTAAACCCTAACCCTATTCCTTTCACCTGAACGTCATTTAGTGGTCGTCGCCGCTACAATCCCCACAACCGTTGCCGGATGATACAGTGCATTCACATGATTATACAGTACGCATAGAAAACTCTTTTGAATACAAAAAGAAAAAAGAAGACCACATTGTTTTGACAGTACGACGAAAACATTCCGCGAAACGTGTCTTGAGAGATTGTTCTGTCGAATGTACAGTACATCTACCATGGCAAACAGTGCTCCATCATCAAAGACGCATTGTATAAAAACAATGCATCCCAAGGGTTCTATTGCGGGCGCATTGTATAAAAACAATGAATGTTTAAAATGACGGAGTAACGAAACGAACTAACGGAGTACGGAACGGATTAACGGAATAATTGTCGGATGCGAATTGAGATAGAAATTCAACAAGATAAAAACGAAGTGGGAGAATTTTAATCCGTTCTCTCACGAAACGAAGACGGGGGACGAGTTAAAATTAACAAGATAAGAACGGATTTCCCCAATCCGCTCCGTGTCCATCTCTAGATCTCACAAACTCGATACTAATCTCGTAATATCATGTCCCAGGTTATTCATTAACTAGGATGTCACCTTGTGATTCCTTCATCAACATCGGTTCATCCTGACACCAAGAAAGAAAAATAGGATAATAACACATTCTCAATTCTATTTCTCGATATGCAACAGGAATTTCTACACAAGAGTAGATAATTACACCACATTTGGTGGTTAAGAATGGCATCCGATTACAAGCTGACTTGACTAAGATACACTCTTCCATGACCAGCTCTCGTTCTCGTCGTAGCTCTCTTCACTAATCAGATCCATTTGAACGAACTTGTACGAGAGGGTTTAAAGGTGCTAATAATCCAAAGAAAGATACAATGTTGAATTGACGGATAATCAGATCGAGGCAATACAAAAATACGGGCCTCGCCATCTGAGGAAAGCGTGTGTGCATGCATCCTAAGCTTCCTTCTTTTTGATACGGTATGGGTAGTTCTGGTATATCGAGATACTACTGATCACAAGAGGAAGAGCCACGAGGCAGTACATTGAAGGTGGCTTTCCATCGAATATGAACTGCAGCAAGCCTGTGACAAGAAGCGCAGAAACAATGACAAACCCCTGCAAACACAGTAGAAATGGAAATATGAACACTCCAACAAAACGTCATTAGTCAGATCTGTATTGACTGTATCCTACAAAGGTATTCCAATAAATATTTTATCTGCATTCCCCCAAATAGGTGCTGTTAACCAAGTACATGATTTACTTGATTATTTAGCCGGACATAGATTCCAGTCATCCCTCTAGTGAGTTTCTAGTAATGTAAATTATTTTCCAAGTAGAGCAATAATGATAGAGAGATAGCCCAAAGGCTTAAGCTCGATTCAAGAGAGTTTCCTTCCAATTTGACATGGGAAGTTTACAACTCGCTTAACAGCACAGTAAAAAAAAAAGCAATTACATTTCATCAGAAAAATCAAAACTTGCCTTTCGAACGCCACCAGCATAACTTGTTACAAGTCCAACAAGAATTCCTCCAATAGCGTTGGCTATAACAGGGATCTGTATCAGAGAGATATCTCAGAAGGTGATCTTGCTTTCAAATATGAAATAGCATCACATAAATGATACTTAGATACATTTGTAGTTCCTCCTACCAAAGCACTTCATTTTGGTTTAGCAGTAACAGTGAGTACATTCAAGTATAGCAGGCAAAGAGACACAATTTCTCACTTAATCCATTTTTCTATATGTATTTGCAGAATCTACACATTTAAACCATCGAACAACGTACACTGACCATGCATACAATATCAACCATCTCAAACTGTACGATCTATTTATAGCTTTCTCTCATTATATCCAGTCCATGTTAGCAAGCAATTTCCAATCTTTGACTAAATCTTAATGGGCAAAACGATGTCATCTTATATGATAGTAAGTCAACGAAATACAAGAGCCAAAAGTTAACAGAACAGCACCCAAGTTAAAGCAGTCCATCCATAAAAGAACCCATGCTGTCTGATTGCTGCACCATCCGGGGACTTGGATGTACTAAACAATAGGACCAGGGTTCCGAAAACCGACATTTCGATAGTCATAAGGTAAGTCGTATGTTTCTTTACCTGGTAGCAAAGAAGGAGAATGGTCAAGCTACGCCAAAATACAAAATCATTGTTGAGAAAAGAAACCTTTTACACACCTGGGATGCCCATTGGCACAGAGCCGAAGCTAAACCTGATAACACAGATGCAACCAATACGGGCACAATTCCATAAAATAAAACCAGCTCAGGGTTATTGCCAGTTGAACCTTTGCTACTACCTTCGCCAACACTAAGAAGTACAGCAGCAATTATCAGTAGAAAAAGGGCTCCAATTTGTTGGATCGACTGTTTTTGCCTACGGAAAAAATTCAACGAGTAAATAGTAAGTTGAACCTTTAGCAGCTAAAGGTTTAGCATAAGTCGACATATGTGCTAGATAATCAAGTAACCACAAAAAGAATAAACAAATAAATAAATAAAATTGAGATAATTCATCACAGCACATGTTGGAAGCAGACTACATCCCTCTTTTAAGTGATTATACTGTATCCACCACCGTCAACTTTCTACCTCTAACATCCACCTATTTCAATACTTTATCTGTTCATAAGGCGGAGAATTCATTTACCTCTATCTCAAGCAGGAAACAAAAGAAAATAAGATGCAGAAACATACCTCAATATAATGTACGTGAAGCAAGCAGTGAAGAATAGCTTTGTCTGGTTAAGAATGGAGAACGTGAGAGAATCGAGATTCCTGTAAGCAATTTGCAGCAAACTATTTTGCAACGCATATATTGCGGCTGGCAGTCCAGAAGCTGTCAATGCCCCAACCAAAGTCCACTCTTTGAATAACTTCTTCAAATTTCCATCTCTTGCCAGGAGGAGTAAAGCACAAACCACCTGGGAAAAGAGGTCAATAGTCAGACTGTCAGATAAACCAATATTCTACCTTTGTGACGGAACTCTTGGAGAACACGACAATGCAGAGAGCAGGATCCCACCTTGGCCACTTCGCATGCTATAACAGATGAAGTCACAATCACTTCACGCCTGCAGAACATACCACCGAAGCCAAACCAGAGTTAAAACCAGTATCCATCAACATTCTCAGGAACCGAATTGTCATCATTCCACGAAGAAGAACCATCCATGTCACATGCTAGTCGTCACTCCTCTTCTACTATTGTCACACTAAAGGTCAACTAGTAAGCACACAAACTATGTAAATTTAGTACAATATATACCAATTGCTTATATAACCATTGATTGGGTGACTAAGAGAATTGAGGTTTTCCTTTCTTATGTTTTAAGCTTTTTCATGTGTTTTTGAGTGCTTTGAAGTCAATTTAAGGATATTCAGAGTTTCTTATGTTTTTTGAAGAAAATTTATGTTGTTATATGGTGTTTTTAGTTTTTTTATTCGTTTTTGAGTGTTTTAAATTCATTTTAAGGCTCTTATAGAGATATTTTTTGTCTTCAAAAGATTTTGAGGAAACATATATGTTTCCTTCCGAGTTCCAACAGATCAAGATGAACAAACATATACTTTGTAGTACTCTCTCCGTGCCATAATTCTTACAATACTTATTATTTTGGGTCGTTCCATAAATCTTACAATATTTACTTTATTTTCTTATTTGAAAATAATTTTATATTAAAATAACCACAATACCGCACAGCACTCCACTACTTCCTCCCTCGTTCTTTTTCATACTTTCATATCAAACCCACCACCATCATCAAAAACCACAATATAATAATCAAAATATACCAAATTCAACTCTCCTAAAATATTATGTCAGGTTAAATCGTTATAAGAATTATAGGACGGAGAGAGAGTATAATTTTATTGAAATAAGATAGTGAGAAAAATGAGGAAGTGGAGAACATGGAAAATGAAAATGCACATGTCTGACCAAAAAACACATCAATCTTACAATTATATACTCCCACAACAAACTCTGGCTATGGTCAAACTTGATCAAAACAATCCAAACAAATAAAACTACTCCGACAACCAAATATTCTAATACGAACAATCCAAGATCCTAATATGTCAGAAACTCATAAAAATCAACCAAACTTCCACCCAAAAAATCACCACTTAACATAATATCGTCAACATAAACCTTCGATCGCAGACCAATTGAGTCCGATAAGTGAATTATAAAACACGAAATGGTGAAGTGGTTTGGTTATTATTACCTGACGAATCGTTTTGAGAGGAGAGGCTGAGCACCGTACTGGAGCGTGAGCAGCGCCGAGTAAAACAATACTTTCTTGTTGTTTGAGAGTCTGATTTCTTCTCCACCACGCTTCGATTTCGATGATGTCGATGATTTTGATGCCGCCATCAATGGCGACGTTGAGAGAATCGAGATTTGTCTCTCAACTGCCCCCTTTCTTCTTCTGTGGTTTCCGGTTGGAGTATTATTTTTTCGTCATTGTTTCTTTCATTGAAAATTCAGTTCCAGTCAATTTGATGTTTACGAGTAGAAATTTCATTTAATGATTTGAATATATGAATTCTCAATCCGATTTATTATAATATTATTATTTTATTTTAAAATTATCTATATAGAAAATATTATTAATAATAATATATATTTGTTTTAAATCACGTAAAAATAAAATATATTTAGGAGTTCTAAATGATGTTAAATTATTTAAATAATAATTAATTTTTAATGATATTATAATAATGAAAAACATATATAAGAATATTAGATTAACATGCATGAAATAATGAAAAGACATTATAATTAAATACATTAAATATAAAATCATAAATATTGGATGATGTCATTCATATAGGACCAATTAAACTTGCTATAAAAGGAAAACAACCTTTGATATTAAAAAAGTTAATGTAGTTATATATATATATATATATATATACATGAAAATATATGTATGTTATAAAAGGCAGCGTAGTGATTGCTATAAATACATATATGTACGATTTTTCAATTTAAGTTGAACAATATATACTATAAGTTACTGAATGTATACAATCAAGCTTTTAAGGTATTTAATAACTAAAATTTGACTATATATATTCAACAAGTTACAGTATGAATTTTTCAATTTACAGTATAAATTTTTCAAAATGCTGTTTACAATAGCCAGTACGCTACCTTTTACAATAACAACGACGGGTCGATATATATATATATAATCTTTTGTGCTGTAAAAGGCAGCCATCACCGTGCAGTAAAGTCCAAAAAAATTATTTTATTGCAAGAATAATATGGGTTGTGTTTGTGATACTTACTAAATCAACCTAACAAAAAGAAAAATGTACCATGACATCCAAGATAAAGGATTATGTGGATTTTTTTTTACTTGATTAAATTTTGTCTTTATGATATGGGTTGTAATAAAAATGATAATTTTCATCTTGTTGAACGTTTTTCCATAATCATCTTGTTTTGAGAACAATTATAAAGGAAATTAAAATAAACAATGACAAAAAAAAAAAAAAACACAACTCATAATGATGTTTTGATAGTTTAAAACAGCTACTTACCTTCCGGTTATATCACAAAAGTTAGTGAGTAATTAATTTAATTTAGGTGGGGTAAAAATTGACATAAAAAAATATCAAAATTAGGTTTAAGTCATTTTTATATAGATACGGTATTTTCATATTAAGACCGTATTTTCTCGTATTTACGTATTACGATTGTATTTCATCTATATTTTATATTCTTTCCCTATTATATCGTCAAACAAGTATTTTAAGTCCGTAAAATAAATTATAAAGTACGATAATTTACTCTTCATATTAATTATCATAAAACTAAATTAAACGGAATTTTTCGAGTCCTTACACTACGATTCTGTTTACTTTTTTTTTTTTTTTTTGAAAAATTTATAAAATTTCTGAAAAAATTCTGTTTCACAGAATCATTATTACAAATTCTTCGTAGAAATATTTATACATGTCAATATGATTGATTTTAAATTAGTTATATGTTTTTGTTATATATTTTTGTTATATATTTATAATAGATTATGCTCTCGCTCTTAATTTAGTTGCAACGGTTTGATCCGGATAGAAGTTTTACGTGTGTGTATTTAATTTTTATGGAATTTAATAATTAAAAAAAAGGAATATTTTTATAGTTATAGTAAAGTGTATTATAACAGTTGTGAGAGAAATTAATATGATGTATTTTAACATAATAATTTTTAGATTAAAAGTTTATTAAAATAAAAAAATATTATAAATAACTTTGGACAATCCAAACAAAAAAGTATTATATATATTATTGAACGAAAAGAGTAAAATTGAAATGATTTTCCTCGTGTTAGTATTTGACATACCACTTGTTTCATCCATTTTACTTTATAATTGTATTTTGATTTTTTTAAAATATTTTGGGTATTAATTTTGAGATGTCAGTGTAGTTTTTATTTAATAGTACGAGAAATGATACACTCAATTTCAAACACTTTCTCTCTCATCCGTTGATCTGAGTTAATTATTTTGAATTCAAATGATTCCCATAAAAATTTAAGGATTTAGGGATTGTGTGTTCTGACATACCGTGTATGAAGGGATAAAACAACCACTCAAATTAAAACAATTGAGATGAAAGGTTAAGATTAAATTGTTCTATTTTAATCTTGACCATCCATATACTTAAATCTCATCCATTGAATTACCACTTGACACACGGTGTGTCAAGATATATTTTTTCTTTTCTCGAAATTCAATGGTTAAAATTGAAGAGCGCCCAAAAGAGTGTCAAAGCGAGTGTTTGTAACATTTCTCTAATAATATTTGTGTTTCAAACATTTCTTGTGTTATTATTAGTTAAGACAAGGGGAACCCTGTGCTTTACACAGGTTTACCTCATATCCCCTTCTTAATACAATAAATATAAGTATTTGAATTGAGGTTTTTTTAAGAATGTTTTGACCGACATGTTGAAACAATCAAATCTTTTTTTACATAAATTTATCATATAATATTAATCATAATATAAATTATATATTTTTAGTTGATGTTAATTTCAAAATGATTGCATATTTTTGGATGTGAACAAAACTTCAATGTGAAAATATCAAGTGTTTAAAAATATTATTGTTATCACGAAACAAAAAATATCACTCGAATATTGAGTATATTATAACTAAGAAAAATATATTTAGTCCCTTCCAATCATATCGGATTTGTACTTAAACACTCAACTCAAAATGGGCATATGACTAATCAATCTATTGGACCAAAATGCAACGGTTATTTTTTTAATCCAAAATAATGGTATATTATTTTTTTAATGTCATTTCATAAATTTAAATGATAAAATAATAATACTTTTCTTTAATTTTATGACCAAAATACCCCTCCCTCCCCTTCACAATTCAATCCATTCCTCTTCTTCCCACTTTAAACAGAATTCTTCAACCCCTATTCGACTCATCAATTACTAAGAATTCTTCACTCAAACTCCTCTTCTACACTCAATCCCAATTCTTCATCCAATTCGATCCCAATTCTTCAACTCTTATCAACCCTTTTTCAAATTAACAACATATAACTGAGAATCACTAGGAATCGATTTCTTAATTTCCTCATCTATTTCGTTGTCTATGAAATCCATGAAGATCAAATTGAAAAATTAGAAGGTGTGGTCTCACCTAATTTCAAAATGACATCAATTTCAAAATTCTAAAGTAGTCATTGGCCCATCCACTCTCCCTATCACTTCCTCTTTGTTAGCTCTTTTTTGTTCAATGGAATCCTCAAGCACTGATGACAAATCTTCCCCGAATTAGCAAAAGATAATGAAGAAATGAGAAAACACAATTAAACAACACTCGAAAAGAAACTAATCCTCCCCAAAATCTTTCTCAATTCTTGCCTATTAACCCATCGATGCAACAGAACACTTATCCATTGATGCAATTGCTCCAACAATTTGGCCAACAAATCGATGCAGCTCAATGCAATCTCCTCTATGCTCTCAGACCTCATTTTGACCAACATTTTTGGTTCTTCTTTGCAATGTTTTGAGTTGTTCATAGGGGCATTTTTTATATTTTTATCTCTCGGTTAACGGTTTAACTGTGGCATTCTGGTCTAAAGATCGAGGGATCATATGTATATTTAAAAAGTCGAGGTGTTTGAGTGTAAATCCGGGACCGTTGAAAGGGGATAAATGCGTTTTTACTATATAACTCTTGTTCTTATCATGGGACAAAAATAGTGAGTATATTATCATTATTTTTTTTTATTTTTTTTTTTTGTCTTTGTAGTGGTGTATAACATTGCGAACTAAGCAAAATTTAAAAACACATAGGTATTGTAACTATGAAAAATGACATTTAACCTTTCTGAAGTATTGAGTCATGGTAGATGATCCCTTTCAAGTTTAAAAAAAATACTTTATCCTATTATCTTAAAAAAAACGTATTATTTTTGTACGAAATCACATTAAAAGAAATTCATAAAAGAGTTATCTGAATATTCTTCACTGGTTTTAGAAGAATTCATATTATTTTGGCACGAAATACCATTTAGAAGAGTCGAGAAGGAGATTATCTATATATATTTACATTTTAGAGGAGTCATGCGTCACTGTCAAATAGTTTAGAGGTGTTTAATGGACGTTTTCCTATAAAAATGCTATGACATATTTCCTTTGTTCTAATAAAATCATACACTTGTCATTTTGAGATACATAATAGATATTACATTTCCTTACTTAAAAGCTTTTTCATACCAAAAATACTGAATTAACCAGCTTCTACTACATAATCTTTATAAACTCCTTTATCTGTTGTTATAGTAAACTCCACTAACTTTCTTATTATCAATAACAAACTATTAAAATATCAAAAATCAACACATACATTACAAAAAAAAATATTTATGGTTGGCCACATATAACGTTATTATGGATACACCATTGGGTTTTGTGATTAATGGCAGAGGGATATATTAGGAAAAATTAAGGCTCTAGAAGCATCCATTCATTGACATATTGACTAGTTAGGTTTCGGTTAAAGGGTTCGATTTTTAATAGGATGGATTTCTAGAATTTGAAACCGAACCAGATCGTTCTAGTTAATAAAAAGTTTTTTTTGTTGCAGTTGATAAAATGATTTAAGATGGTCTTTAATCAAAGCATTTTTATTTTTTTTGAAAGCAATCATTAATCAAAGCATTAATCAAAACATGCAAATTGAATTTTTTTTATTTTTATTTTTGGTTGTAGCATGAAAACAATTAAGATTTAGGGTTGTAAATTATCCAAAATAAGTTGATTTGAATAAATGATATATAAATATAAGGAATGGATAAGCGATATAGAAATATACAGAAAATGGGAGATAAAGTGCATGAGGAATAGATAAGGTTTAATAGAGTATATAATTAATAATTAGTTTCTTTTTTGTAGATATTCTTTTTAGAATTTATGCATTACCATCGCGTAAAGAGAATGAGAAAGGATGATATAGGAAATGCGAGATGAAATACACATAAACAATTCAGAGAGTTTAATGGAGTATCACATAAAAAGAAAGTAAAATAAAATAAAATACATCCTCACATCCGAATTAATTTTATAATATGACTAAAATTATAAAGTATATAGTATAGAGTATCTCAATATGGAAAAGTGTTTGTGCTTCAATGTGCAGCTAACTATGCTTCAAATCAATTTTAACAGTTGTTTTTTTTTCTTACAAATAAAATCCGTGTGAATCTTATCCCTATAATATCTTTCTATCCATTTCTTTCCCAAAAAAAAAATTAAAAATACTAAATCTACATGAAAAGATTACATAAGATCAATGATCATGATTATTTGCAACATCTACTTAACTATTTTTTTCATCACCAATGATTTTTCGATCTAATATAATTTAATCAAAAATAGTACTGTTTGATAGATTGAAGAAGTATTAAGGGGGATATGATCCTTTTATATTGATAAATCAAGCTATTCAAATATGTTATGTCCCATATATATCCTATCCTCACCAAGGCTCGAGATCATTTGTGGGCAATGTTTAGGAAAAAAACTTTTTAAGAAGACATTTCTCATACAGAATCATCACTTGTCACCTCAAGGAAGAGGACGATGAAGATGACGAGGAAGAGGAAGGGGTGCAAAATGAGGATGGTGATAAGAATGAGGACGATGAGGACGAGGATGAGGATGAGGATGACGATGAGAATGACGATGACGATAATTAGAGTAAAAACTTATACATATAGCTTTCAGATATGTAGTTGGATGTTTTGGATTTTTTGTTTTTGATTGTATGTTTCTATATATGTGTTTTATTCTATGTTTTAAATGTTTTGATTGTAAATTTCTACGTTTTTTTTTTAAAATTTTTTTATAGATGTCAACGAGGTCCAGGGAGAGGTAGGAGCGATTCTGATCCTTCACATAGAGCTTCAGGTAAATTTAAGAAGTTTCAGTTCTTTTTTTAATTTTTTCGTTATTCTTTTAGATGTCAAAGATGCAAATTTATGAAATGATTGACAATATTTTAAAAAAAATTTAGGTAAGAAACCGATGCTTGATCCCCCACACGACGACACCCTGGGAGAGTCCAGGGAGTTTTTTTTTTTTTTTTTGAGATCGGCCTCAAGGAGGAAATGAAGGATGTTTATACGAAGGAGCCGATGCCTATTCCTACTTATCGACGGGTGCCTCGCGATCATATAACCATCTCGATACATGAGCCTACTCCTATAGGAGGGATTTTTCGTTGATCGTCTGCTCTACTATCACCTCCACGACGAGGGTCAGCATCACCATCACTGATTCTTCGATCCGCAGCTTCACCACCAATGCCTTCTCCTGACAGCTCATCGTCCCATTTAGCAGTTGAGACTGATGAGCAATATGTTGGTGGATTTCGTCTGGGACTTACATTGAACCTCGATGGTGGTGCTTGATATGCATTTTTTTAATTCATAATAATCTTTATTTTTTAATCAATTATCACAAATATAAGATGCTCGGATTTTTGTGATTTTTCAGGTTTCATGAGCACTATGTGGTTTTCAATGTCAGAGAGTCATTTGAGAGTTGCTACATGGGCCCTTGGACCTGTTGGTCCAATATTCCTCTATACACGAGGGATAAAATATGGGGATATTTTAAGATAAGATTAAAATTACAAAATTTGCATCTATTTATTTAGTTTTTATATATTTCTAATTGTAATTAGTAACCATTTCTTAATTCTATTTTTGGAGTTGCAGGAACTGTACCGTTGGAAGCAAGAACACACTGCTCTGGTGATGACTAATTGGAGAGCAAAACTGATCGATTGGGTTCGTGGCAATGTGCATAAGTTGAGGAGAGAATTTGCAAAGGGAAAGAAGATTGTATGGTGCAATGACGCGACTGAGGATGCTCTAAAGACGTATGGGAAGACGTAAGACTTTCAGACCTGATCTTAGCGTGCTCAGGAGAACAAGAGTAAAGGAGAGGCGAAGTACTCTCAGGGATCGGTGTCTACTATCAGTGTCGCCTTGAATATGATAATCAATGTATTTAAATTTATTTTCCTAATTTTTTTAAGATTGTCAATGAATTATGATCGATATCTTATTGATTATTTGTTTGCACGAAAAGAAGTTGAAGAGAAAATCGAAGAGAATTGAGGTGTTTCAAAAGACACACACGAAGAAAGGCGACGAGCCTGACGAGTTGGTGTGGTGTGACGATAGATCGAACGAGACGACGATAACTTAGTTATTTTTTTAGATTACAACTCCTCATTTTTTATTTTATTATTTTGTTTCTTAACTTATTGAATTTTTTTTCAATCAAATAGCTAGTATCTGACTGATAATTGATTTTTTTACAGGCTCACTACTGCGTATTAGAGAGGAAACTTATGGATCAGTTGCTTGCGGAGACGCAGCCTGATACGAAACCGACCAAGGGCGACGCGTAGAGTCGGGCCTACCTCCAGGTGGCAGGGTGCAAGAAAGGACGCATGTATGGTCTTGGCTCGGCCAGTTCCACGTTCTACTCGAAGGATACACTGTCCTTGAGTAAAAAGACGTCTTCCTCAATAGACCGATGGGAATTTGCTGAGTTGAAGGAGAGTAATACGGACTTGACATCACACATTGATGAGCTGACTCAGTTGATCTAGTGTCTATCTCAGTAGTTCACTCAGTGCGGTAGCAACCCGTTTGATCGGCCTCCTCATCATCCCCGGGATTCACCATCATCAAATGACGCAGCCGAATAGACTCATATATTTTTAGGGTATGATGTTTGGATATTTTATGTAGGATGTTTTAGTTTCGCAGATGAAAGTGATATGTAACTTGTTATATGCGATTAAAACATTGATCTTGGATGCTTATTGGTGCTGGATGCTGGTTTGCAACCCAAACATATATTTTGCGTATATGGTTATATGTGTATAGTATACGAGACTTGAATTCAGTTATAAAACTAGATTTGTGACGGATACTGGTTTTTTCATCGCTATTTAACGCTTACCCCTGCATCTTCGTCGCAAAACTTCAAAAATCAGATAAAGAAGGTTAGCGGCAGAAACTGGTTTGTCTGTAGCTTATTTACGACGGATTCTAACGCTAATTTGCGACGATTGTCACCTTTCGTCGCAAAGCTTTGGGAAATAGGGTTAGTGACTAACCTTGTGTCTGTCGCAAACCAACGACCAAAAAAACATTTTCTATTGTAAATCTCATTAACGACTAACTTATTAGCAACAGTCAAATCCAGTCGCAATTCCGTCGCTATTGACATTTTGTGACGGATTTACGATTGGAATTGTCGTCGTTAATAAGCTGAATTTTTGTAGTGAGTGTTTGATCATTTTGTATTTCGAATCAAAATCTACAACAATAAGTATAATGAAAATGTGTGACTAATTTAAAATCAATCGTTGATTTTATATCATAAAATAAAAAATTCTGTTTCACATAATCACTATTACAAAATCTTTTCAGAAATTTTTTCTTTTATGATATAAAATCAGTCAACATCATTGATTTTAAATCAACCTTACAAACCTCTAAGTATAATTATCAAAGTGTCCAAAAAAAAAAATAAAAAAAATCAAAGCATCGCAAAAAACAAAGAGAGTTATTATCAAATCAAGGCACATACATATGCCATTATCAATATTCAATGGACACTAACACTCGAGAAAACCGTTAACAATATTGCTGAACATTCATTATAGTCGCACTCTAATGATTCATTGGTTCATCAGCCGTTTCCATTCCAAACCCTAGACTGCCCAGACTAAACTAAACGCTCTTTTTTCAATTTTCCTTTTTTCTTGTAAAAAATCTCAGAGACAAAAGTGAGGAGAATCCTAGTAAAGCCAAGCCGCCGGGGGCCCACACATCAAACATTTTTCTCCACTCTCTTTTCAGTTTCGTTTTCACAGAATCTTCTCATCCATCTCCAGTGAAGAATCCGTGACATCGCGGCGGAGGCGGCTGCGGAGCCATGTGTGGAATACTAGCGGTGTTGGGGTGCGTGGATTACTCGCACGCAAAGCGAGCTCGTATCATCGAGCTCTCTCGCAGGTCATCGATTCCTCTATTCATTTCCGATAAGAACTTGCACTTCCATTTTGTTGAAATTGAGTCCGACTCCGTTTTGTTGTGGTTTTGTACGCAATTGTGAATTGATTAATGGTGTGAAATCATTTGACCTGAAAATGATGCCGGATTATAAGCGTTGAGGTTTTGCGGTTTCTGTTCGTTAGGGTTGCGCGATTAGTCTAATGGATGAAGATTTTTTATGTTTAGTTGTATTTATTGATTGTTGGAGACGTTGGGCGTTCGCTTGTTGAACTGCTTATGATGGAAGAGGGAAAAAAAAAATGTTGTTTGGAGTCAATGTGCTAAATTTTGATGTTTTTTGTGTGTTGGAAAGTTTTTGTAGAATTAGGAGGAAGATATGTGGTTTTGCTCGGATTTGAGGAAGCCGTATTAAAGGGCGTCGAGGCGTTTACTTTTTTGTATATGCAATCTTTAAGACCATGTATTTGATTGGTAAGGAGAAAAGATTTTGATTTTAGTCCTATGGACTGTACACCCGTCTTTAAGGAACTTCCCGATTTAAGAAATCAAAGTATGATGTTTTCCATTTTGGGGTGTGCGATTGGGGTGAGATTGAGTAAGGGGTATGCTAAGTGCTAGTGAACCTCAATTACGATCCAACTGTCGACATCAATCTCAATAATGCAATTTAAAGGAAGCGTGCTAATTGATCTCCGTGAATTTGGTTGGTTTACATTAGTTCATTGTCGACTATTCTTTTTATGTTAGCAACTAATTAGGTCTGCGCCATGGTTTTCTGGTGAGGAACTTCTGGAATGACATCGTTGTGAGGGATCAAAATTTTGTCTGATGTCATTTGTATTTTGCTCTTCATAGGTTGCGACACAGAGGTCCTGATTGGAGCGGTATACACTGCCATCAGGATTGTTTCCTCGCTCACCAACGGTTAGCTATTGTTGATCCTGCATCTGGTGATCAACCACTTTACAACGAGGACAAAACAATTATAGTCACGGTAATTATGTGCAGACAACTAGGAAATTTTCTCTTGTTCTACTGTCACTTTGTTTTTATTTATTTATTTATTTTTTGGAACACTGATCTCGGTCAGATGAAACTTGATCATGGTTGATAGACACTAATCTCGCTTGGATGTCTCTTTTTCCTCCTCCTTTTTTGCTTGTTCTTGTGTGGTGGAATAAAATCCTACCAAATTCCTTTTTGTAAAGTGTATTGATTTCGGGATCACTTAGTCCTAAGTTATGGCTAGATTAGATCTAAGATGGATGTTACACCTAAAGCTATATCTTTGGAATGAAACAAGTATATTACTTGGAGGGAGTTGCTGGCGAGCGTGTGAAGCACAAAGAGTCATGTCCATGTGCCACAGTTTTTGTGATTCTTATAAAGGTTAAGCTTGATGAATATTTGTGTCAGTACTTATTCTGAGCTAATTTACTCATATATTTTTCACCGCTCTAAAGCTTTGCTTTTCTGTTTACAGGTTAATGGAGAAATTTATAATCACAAAGATTTAAGAGGGAGACTAAAGTCCCACCAATTTCGTACCGATAGTGACTGTGAAGTGATTCCGCACCTCGTAAGTGCCTTGAATTTAAAAGTCATATTTTCTTCGAATGGCTGTTGATGGTGTCTTACTCCCTTGCGTTAACTTTGCCTTTGAACTTGGCAATATCACTCATATTTTTATATGCATTTTTCCCCTTCAGTATGAAGAATATGGGGAAGAATTTGTCGACATGCTGGATGGAATGTTCTCCTTCGTTCTGCTTGACACACGAGACAAAAGTTTTATCGCTGCCCGAGATGGTATTGGTATCACCCCACTGTACTTGGGTTGGGGTCTTGATGGTAATGTCCATACATATACACTCTATTTTTCCTGCATTTTTTATTTTTTTTTGATATGTTTTAGCTAGGAGACCTTAGAGCTTGTTTTCCTATGATTGCTACCTTGTCTGAAAGTTTCATCGCTATGTTGTACAGGAGAACATTGCTTAGCATGTTTAATTGTTGTTACCTTTGGTGCTTTTATGCCCAAGGTTTTGAAGTGATGTCGAACACATTCTGGAGTGTGGTCTGTGATTGTAATTGGTTTCCAGGATCCCCTCTCATGTTTCATACCCCTATTCTGGACGTTTTTCTATTATGTAATGTGAGGAAAAAGTCCATTTAAGTGATAAAACTACTAGCATTTAGGTATCTGGATATGGTTATCACTGAATAGTCCTAGTGTAGTAGAGTCATATTTTCCCGTTGCTCTATGGGTTCCTTCTGTGAATAAGTCTGAAGGAAAACTTAGTATGACATGACATATCACGATCTCACCGAGGATATTGCACAAGACTGTAGAGAATTGTGTCGCCGTATATATGTAGTCTTTGCATGTTTCCATGCTTATTCAGCAGAGAATGCAACTTCCAGACTTTGGTCTGATTTTCATGTGTAGATACTGTCTTCTTTGGATTGCAGGATCTGTCTGGTTCGCCTCAGAAATGAAAGCTTTGAGTGATGATTGTGAACGATTCATATCTTTTCCCCCAGGACATATCTATTCCAGCAAACAAGGCAAGCAAAGTGTAGCAAGCATCTATTCCACTGTTTAGCAGATTCCTTTAAATTCACCCTATTCTATGGAAAATTTTCTAGTTTTGTTGGTTCAAATTCACTTCCAATGCTGATTTGGGAATAAATCATATAAACACCAACATTTAAGCGACTAACACAAGATCCATTTATCGCAGGAGGGCTAAGGCAGTGGTACAACCCACCATGGTTTGCAGAACAGATCCCATCAACTCCATACGACCCTCTTGTTTTGCGCAAGGCTTTTGAGAAGGCATGCTCATACATTTCATTACTTTGCAGAAACTGATATCCTCTATTTGTGTGCAGCTCATCACTTTTCTTTTCACACAATTGTTAATCTTCTTCTTGGACCTCTTTATCGATGTCTTCTACATCTGATTTTTTATTTTGTGGCTCTTCGTGGATGTTTTATTATTTCTATTATTTTGAATCGTTTAACAGGCCGTGGTTAAGAGACTTATGACAGATGTACCATTTGGAGTGCTTCTCTCAGGAGGATTGGATTCGTCACTTGTAGCGGCTGTGGCTTCACGTCATTTAGCTGAATTTGAAGGGGCATACCAGTGGGGTTCACAACTGCACACCTTTTGCATTGGTTTGAAGGTAATAACCATGCTTTTGTTGTCCATTAAAACATGGGCATTCCCCCTTGGAGGAGCTCAACAGTTTCTTTGTGGAATGTGCACCTAGAATACTGATTGGCTCTACTCTTCCTATTTATTCACACCGTCTTGTTGGTGTCTTATGCAAAACTCTTAAAAGAGGGATGAACTTGATCAGACACTCATTTTAGAGTGTTTTGGTCTCAGTTTCGAGTATCGGCAAAAAGGTGTGTTAAGGTTGTGAAAGTGAAACAAACACATCATGACACAGAACATCAAATCCTCCATCTAGTGTTCCATCGCACCAAATTGCTTGGGCTTTGGCGAGTGTCTCTATTACTTTTGACAATATTGGTTTTGTGGGGTCTATGGGGCCTTCTCTAAGGTGTTAATTTGTCGGCTTTACTATGAACCTTCTTGGTGTTTCCGGCGTCATTTTTTAGCATCCTTCCTTACCTTACATACCTTTCTTCTGGCTTTTACGGTAAAATAAAATTTGGAGTTCATTTTGATAGAAGTAACTTATTTTGATATTCAGGGATCTCCAGATCTAAAAGCTGCACGGGAAGTTGCAGACTATCTTGGAACCCGGCACCACGAGTTCCATTTCACTGTTCAGGTAATATCCTGCTTTGAAGCCTCATTGGTGCACTTAATTACAGAAGCAACCAATGGTATGATGAATGGATAGTCTTGGACATTCAGGAAGGGATAGACGCACTTGAGGAAGTTGTCTATCATGTAGAAACTTACGACGTTACAACTATCAGGGCTAGCACTCCCATGTTTCTGATGTCTCGAAAAATCAAGTCCTTGGGAGTCAAGATGGTGCTCTCAGGCGAAGGATCCGATGAAATTTTCGGAGGTTACTTATATTTCCATAAGGCTCCCAACAAGGAGGAGTTCCACTTGGAAACATGCAGAAAGGTATTTTTTTGGATGATCGGATCCATTTATTGGTGATCATCATCAATGCTTACAGGTTTGAGTTATTCTGGGCGGGTTTGATGAGGCTTTGATGGTTGCTTATTTTGATCAGATTAAGGCCCTGCATCTGTATGACTGTCTGAGGGCCAATAAGTCAACTTCAGCATGGGGTGTTGAAGCTCGCGTTCCATTTTTGGATAAAGAGTTTGTCAACCTTGCAATGAGTATTGATCCTGAGTGGAAATTGGTAAGCTTACTTGAAGCACTTCCCTTATGCCAATACCATTATGTTTTTTTTACTTCGATTCCCGCTGGTTATTTATTATCATGTTCTTACCTAATACAGTAGATTGCATTTCATTATTGTAGTTACCTAATAAATTTTGCCAAAGTAGAATGGTACTTTGTCAGAGTTTGTTTCCCTTTCTTAGATAGTTGGTGTTTCAAGATGAGTAATATTCTTCTGTTGCTGTAAGGAGTTTACCTACTGATGGCTCTTGATATTCACAGATTAAGCGTGATCTCGGGAGGATTGAAAAGTGGGTTCTACGTAATGCATTTGATGATGAACAGAGGCCTTATCTGCCGAAGGTATATCGTTTTGCCATTAGAAGCATTCATCCCTTGTTTTATTTCATGTCAGCACCTTTGGCTGGTGCTTGTCGTACTATATGGACGACAAAATCGTGTTCTTAATCTTTGGTGTCTTTTGTTTTAGCACATATTATACCGGCAAAAGGAACAGTTCAGTGATGGAGTAGGATACAGCTGGATAGATGGCCTGAAGGATCATGCAAACAACCAGGTATGCCTTTGTGGTTGCTCAATTTGGTCTATTGAATTTATACTAGCCATTCAATTGACGAGAAGGATAACTTTGATGTCGTATGGTGTCTTTGTGGTTTTTCTGGTATCTGTTCGTAATGATGTCTTGTCTCATGTTTTCCAGGTAACGGATGCAATGCTCACCCATGCAAGTTACATTTACCCTGAAAACACTCCAACCACGAAGGAGGCATACTATTACAGGACAATCTTCGAGAAGTTCTTTCCAAAGGTATTGTTTTTTGGTGAATTTCCATAGAACCCTCTACTAGCGGCATTCAATCATGACATACTGTAATGCTCTTACTGATGATTCCATTGAATCAGAATGCGGCGAGGCAAACAGTGGCTGGAGGACCCAGTGTGGCCTGCAGTACAGCTAAAGCTGTGGAGTGGGATGCTGCATGGGCAAACAACCTCGATCCATCTGGTCGTGCTGCTCTTGGTGTTCATGAAGCTGCTTATGAGGTTGCCGTCGAGGCTAATGGTGTGCATCATGGCTTGCAGGAGGAAATTCTTGATAAGACTGCTACCGTCGTCTGAAATTGATCCTGTTCATTAGCAGACTACAATGCCTTGTCTGTTCGCAGCTAATTAGCCATAGTTCAAAATAGCTAATTTAGAGTCTTGACTCATTTCAAAATTCTTTTTCTAAGTTAAGTTACTTGGTTTAGCTAGTTGCTTGTGCATCAGGCAAGAAAGATATGTAGCTGGAATTTCTATCAAATGGGTTTTCCTCATGTAATATTTAAATTTGGCTCTGAAATATCAAATGAATCATGTTGAGAAGCTTTGAGATGATGATTTTTCATCATGGTGCGTGACCACTTTACACCTGTCAAATGTTGCATGATCGATGATGATTTACGGTCGACTCTTGATTAAAAGATTATCATGATTTACAGTTCCTCACCATCTTCCTGATAGTGATGGGCGACCCAGATGTAGGCAATCAAGATCCTGCTATGGTATATGCGATGATCCTATGGTATATGTACATCGCGAATCATGGCATTCGATCGTTTCTAGACAATTTCAGAAGTAAAATCCTTACTGGTGTCCAATATTTTCCATACTGTGTTCATCTTTATTCTTTATGTTAATATCCCACGCTCCACAAACAGAAGACAAAGTAAACAGTGCATATCTGTAGCTAATCGTAAGAACAGCTTTGGTATACAACTAAATCCTTTTAACAAGGACAAGCTACATCTATTCCGCACACTTGCAATCGTGAAAACAGTGAGATTAAGTGTATATTCTTTGACATGAACGTTATTAGTATATATACAAAAGTTTTTAGTGTCCTAACAAAGAACCACGAAAGGGTCCGATCACGACCAAGGCCGCCTTTGGGAGTACTAGGTGCTCTTCACCATCCATAAACTCCGTGTGTTTCTGCATGACTTAAAGCAAGCACCTCATCATACTTCGAAGCATATACAAAGCCCCAAAGCTGCAGAATTTAAGCACAAAGCAAACGATCAGTGATTAATCCCGAAATGTCGCAGGTGAAGAGTAATAAGATGGGTTTTTTCTACAAGTGGGAGAATGAGTTATACACATGCCTCCACGTCCTTCAATTCGAAGTCAGGAGAGTTTGCAAGACAAGGATTGCCATAGGTATCCGATGCCGAACTAGAACCATTCAACCTGAAAATAGCAAATCAAATGACAAGAAAGAGGAACTTAGGGGCAGATACATCGTCTCGGAGCACTAGATTTTGAGTCATTGAGTTTCAGGTCTGACTAGTATTGGATGAATTAAGGAGAAAGCGATTCTTACAGGTCGCTATCCAAATAGAGCGCAAAGTGACCACCACCACCTAATGCCAGAAAATCAGCAGTACACAAAGTGAAGTAGCGATTTGTACCTACAACGGCATCCTTGTCAGAATTTCTCGTCTTCAAACAACATCGCAGTTTGGAAATCAAACACATTCTAAACCTTTGAACTAATCTATTGATCACACACTCATTTGAAAAGTCTCTTGGTCACAGGTGACTGGTTTATGTCCCAAAAGAAACATTTTTTAGCTAGAAGGATGTTTACGAAAATTCCATGCCCCAGGCCTTACTCAAAAGCAGGAGCCTTAGGCATTTGTCCAGCAACGGTGCCAATGGTTGGCTTAACAGCTTGTTATTGCTCAAGATTGCCAGGCAACACATCAAGAACTGACCTCCACATAATTGGAAAGGATTAGTGTTCCAGCATTACCTGTTGGCCGATATACTACAGGACTGCCAGATAGATCAGTAAAAACGAAAGTGTTGTTGGTTCCCTGATCAAGATTTCAATTCAGAAAGCAAGTAGAAATGGTCAGGGAAAAGAAAGAGTATCAGATCCAAGGCCCAACCAGCAATGGGAAATACTATACACCACTCTCTTACAAATTACTTCAGTCGCACCTGATACTTCCTGCTTTTGGTAGGTGTTAGTGGTGTCTCAACTAGGCCACCGAAGGTTGCGCCTTTACGGTCTCCAACCACCTAGAAAGATTTAGAAGTTTGAGAGTTAGGTTCTGGAGTATTAGAATGTTATACTGTAGTTGTTAATGTCGTGCTCATTATGTATTGTCATAGAACTTGTTGTTTCCAAAGGTTATTTTATTGGAACGTCTCCTGATCTTGTCTTTTAAGTACTCTTATAAATATTATGCTTTGATCAATAAAAAACATCACAGCGCCAAGATAGAAACAGAGACACCAACCGATCTGAAGAGGGAGAAGGAGAGAACATTGGAGCGGATCTCCTAAACCACATTAGTTGAATACAAGAACTTTATAGAACCTAATTCCCACTTACTAAACAGTCACCTTATTCACATGGAAAACGGCATATGCTAGCAGCCTAGCATCTCATACACGAGAAGAGGATAACATTTATCCTCGAATTCCATACTAAGTGATACAAGAACAGAAGACATTCGGGAACCAACTTCTCATTAAATCCAAAAGAATAAGGCATCCAATCAAACGCATTCGATACCACATGAATCCATGGACTCAATACTGAACTGAACATTTTGGTAACTAGAACGCACCAACATGTAGGACAGCAAAAGACAGAAAATATCTCTTTATAGAGGGATATTGCGAGGGATATTGCAATTTGCAATAATCTTTCATTGGGGGAAAACACGAGTCTGTTCATTCTCCTCCAAGAAAACACTACAAAACTTGATGCTCCAAAAATAAAGTTGATAGTTAAAGCATGTGGTTTTAGCCTACATAAAAGGAGCATTACCAGTAAACTGAGGCCAGCGCAAATTTGGCTTCTCCTGTAGAGGGTTGAAAGTGATATCCCATGCCTCCATGTACTGCAAGGAAAGCAAAACGTATCAACAAAATGCAAAATATTGATATATCAAACCCAAATCGAATTGCTCTTCAAGGACAAAACATCACAAAAAGAAATAAGAGACCTAAGCACCTGTAAAGCAATACCCATTTCCTCCCTTTAGCAAGAGAAGGAAGCGAAACATATAGACTACTACGTGAATCCTCTAGAAGAAGCCTTGAAGGTTCCGACATTTCTGGCAGCTCAACAGACAACAACTCTTCATGCTTAGCCTCCACAATCCCTGGTCCTCCTTCCTCATCGACCTCGCCATCTTTCTCATTGTCATTCTCCTTATCAGCGTCATCCTTCTTCTCCAATCCTCCATTTCCAAGTTCTATGGTTTCAGAAGCATTGTCATCAACTTCTCCAAGTGACCTCTTCCCTCTGGAGAAAAAACCCCTCCTATCTCCTTCATGCCCATCATTCTCCTCATCTCCAGCACCAGAAGGTGACCCAGAAGGGGACAATAGAGAGTACAGAAAGGCGGTGAATGACGATGTATCCGGCCCATCCGCTAAACCCTCAGAACCCTCCTCACCAGTCTCCTCCTCCTTCCTGTCTGATTCAACCCCTTCATCATTCTAACACAACCAAAAAAAAATCAAAAAAAAAATCCACAAATCAACACACGCGCACTGACATGATCAAACAACAAAAGGAGCTCAAATCAGGAGCCATAAAGGATACTTCTTCAATACCCAGAAGACAAAATCACCAGTTTCACCATACCCTGATGACAAAATCACCAATTCAACAATGCCCAGATGAAAAACGTCATCATTTCCACAATGGCCAGATGAGAAATCTCTACTTTAACACTACCCAGATGAAAAAATCATCACTTTTTTCCAATACCCAGAAGAAAAATAATCATTTTTACAATATCAGGATGAAAAATCATCACTTCTAACAAAAATGAGAAAAGGAACCTCACAGGATGAGGATGAGAACGAGGCGAATTGTTGCTGGGTTGTTTATCAGAAATCGGATTAAGCAGCACAGTGGTGAGATCAGACACAAAGTGCACCGCTTTGCTTCGAAGTGAGCTTTCCCTTCCCATCAAAACCCTAATTTTTTTCAATCAAACCCACACAACTGATCACTACTCTTCTTCGACCCTTGATTCTCCCCTTTTCTCCATTGATGATGAAGATGAAATCGGATGTGAACAAAGATGGTTGGTTTGTTGGATGAAGCAAAGAATAGTAGGTGTGCGAGTGTGCTAATACGACGCCGTCACACACACACACACACTCTTTTCCCATTTTTATTTTGGTGAAACTTTTTTCTTTTGTCCATTTTTTTGGGTTGGTGGTGATTTGTGAATTTACTTTTCTATCCCCCACTGTGGCTCTGCGTCGATTTGTCTCCTCCATTTTATCCCTCCACGACTGCGCCGCCGCCGGCGATTCGTCTTTCAATTCTAGATCGTTGATTGCTCAAGGTTTGAGGCTTTTTCTCGCCCTTTTCTGTTTCTGTTGTCAATTTTGTGGAATTAGGGTTTTGATTTTTGGATTCAGGAGTTTTCATGGTGTTGTGCTAGGGTTTCAGTTTTTGTTTTGTTTTGCGGCAAGAAGATGATGTGATTTGGTAACATATGTGATTGTTATGTTCGAAAGAAGTTGCTTGCAAATTGTAGGGAAAATGGGGTTCTCTTGGGTCATTTTGGAAGAGAATACCTTGGATTGGATGATGTTGGTAAAGCCAAAGGGCTAGAAGATTGAGCAAAGTTTGGTCTTCGATGAATTGGCCTGATAGTGGTTCTAAATTGAATATGAAGATGTTAAGCGCACGATGACGATGGTCATGGAGTGTGATTTGATGCGGAGGGATGAACAAAATATGATGAGGCAGCATAGAGTGTACCATAGACGTAGCCGCTTTCATTGTGCTATATTTGCATATCTTAGGACTTCGTGAGGGGAATTTGGACTTGCCATTATCTTCATCTATGAGTAATCCTATCCCCTCTGCATTCTGTCAAGTGCATTCGATGTCTGGTTGTGGCTCCTCGAGGATTAGCTAGATGAGATAGCAATATAGCATGGAAAGTATAATGTCTTGATAAGTTTTACTAAATGTTGCCGCTTGCTGACTGTTATCGCGTTGGTGGTTGCTGACTGTTATGATCCTTCACGACCCTGCTTCAGACAGAGAGCTAAGAAGGCCTTCCTTTGTAGGTAGTAGGTAATATGCATGTCCATAGTGAACTCGAGATCCGTTATCCTAAGTGGTCAAGGACAGGACAAAGTTATCTTCGATGTTCAAGAAATTCATAAAATGGTGACTAGTTAGATTCCAATCAATAAGTGAATGCGTGATTTTAGTCAAGCTGGATGAATAGATTGATGCATGATCTTTATATCATCCTCTTGATATTGTGGTCTTAACTGAACTGGCTAAGATTGATTCATGATAATTCGTGGGAGCTATCTGCTAAAGTATGAAGTCATCCACTATTTTTGCACCGTTAATGGTGTGCTATCTGGTGATATTGTACTTCGTACCTCTTGCACTCTCAGGAACTTGAGACGATTCCAAATTGCAACTTTGAGCTTCTTCACTGGAAAAAATGGCCGCTGCTGGTGATATTGTCACCTACAAGAACTCTAACCTTGTAGAAGACTGGACTGTCGTTTTGCCACGTCGTAGGAAATGTACTAGAAAGTATTCCAGACTTCCAGACCCGAAGCAAGATGAAAAGCCATGGTTTTCTACTGACCTTCAATTCGACAGACCCAGATATTCACTCGTGATGCAGAAAGTGCACGTCTGCCTGAAGAAATTGGAGAACTCCGAGTTTTTCCGGCTTTTTATGGCTCAGATCCAAAATAACACTATACGGGATCACTTCTCAAAAGCTCGAGGCTCCAATCTAAAAATGCAGATGGTGATATACGGCATAGGAAGCATTGAATCACTTGATGCCTCTCGATTGCAACTAAGCCTCGCCATCTTGATGAAGAGGAAACTTGACTGTATTGGCAACATAGAAGTATTCGACCCCATTCTTTCCGCTACAGAATCTCGTGTCCTGGAATCTTTTGGCTGTTCAGTTATAAAGATTAACGAGCAAGGTAGACGAAGAGCTGTCAAACCCACGCTTTTCTTCATGCCTCACTGTGAAGCATTCTTATACGAGAATCTCTTGGAAGTTAACTGGGAGAAGCGTCTTCTGACAAACATGGTGATATTGGGGAACAGATTCAGCGAATACAAGAAGCACGCATTGGTGGTCAAGGACTCCATGCTTTCTGATTCGAGAAAGCATATTTTAGCCGCTTGTGAATTTACAGACGAGTTCACCATCGACGTTGTCTCAGATGATTTTTTCAGAGCATTTCATGAAACTAGTTGGCTGTTCTTCAATACTGAACTGATTAAGGTTTCATTGTGATGGTGGTTGTTGTTATTGTACTTTGACATATTACTTTGATGATATTTATGAGCTGTTCATGGAAATGAAAGAATATCAGCTCTTCACAGATGTTCCAAAATGGTCTATTTAATCGTTGAGATGGGACGATTTTTACTGATTATGTTCCATCCTTCAGACTTTGAACAAATAATTGTGGCTGTCATCTTGAAGTATCATGGGTGGATACATTCTACTCATCATTCTTATCAAGTTCTCATTGTGAAATTCGAAGTTCTAAGCTCTTAAGTAGTGTACGGAAGAGATATGAAAACGATCATTGCAATACAATACTTGAGGGAAATGGAGCTACTCAAATGACTCGGACCAACAAGACGTGGAATCCGATCCCTGATTGGGGCTGGTGATCTTGCTCACTGGAGCTGGTGATCTTGCTCATGGAGCTAGTGATTGCTGAACCCCGTACATCCAGCTTCACAGATATGATAAAAAAATCCGAGTTTCTCATCGCATACATGAAAATTTCTTGTTCTCGTAAATGAATCACTTGCACATACTATACTTCTGGCTCCTACTATTTAGATCTCGATGGATTTGGCAAAATCCTTGTAAAATACAAGATTGATCGTTAAGAAGCATGATACAAACAAATAGGGTCACCTAGTCATCTTCCCAGGTTGGATAGAGGTAACGGGTGGGAGAGTAGAGCTGTCTCGTCCATGCTGTCGTCAAATTCAGTGCTAAAGTCGCCACCGTCAAACTCAATATCAATCTCGCTTCTGGCCTCCACAATCGATTCTCCTACGACAAGATCAGAATCCTGTTTGTCCTCAGCGTCCATCAATTGTATCTCTGATTCTATCAGGGCCTGCATTTGAGCACGCTCTCTGTCTCGTGGATAAGTGCAATAGAGAAACGAATAGATTAAGCAGCAGATGGCCATTGGGATACCAATTGCTGTGTAGAGCGCCTTTGCCAAGGAAGCTGCATTCTCTCTGTCAGTTTCAACGGCAGCTGAGCCTGAGGATCCCTGGGGGACTGGTTTGTACCCATATACCCGTTGAGTCAAGATGCCAACAATAGGCGGAGCAAAGGAAGATAATATAGACTCCAAAGAGCGATCCAAGGCGTATATACTTGTTCGATGCTTCTGGGGCACAATTTCAGCAAATATTGGACTGCAACAGTAATAGCATAATGTGAGCAAGCAATAACAGATTTTTCATTTCGAACAATCTAATCGACAACAAAAGAGAGGTGACAGTTCGAGGTGTAGACTTGTTTGTAGCCGGGGCATTCCAAGAGGTGCACAGGCCCATGATGAACAGGACCAAACCGTGCATGAAAGCCGAGGAGGGGTCATCAGGTAATCCAAGTAACAGTACTGCAGCCAAAGGTATGGCGGAGCCGGAGCTTATCTGAGACAAAATGATTCTACCAGAGTTGGGCAATCTTCGGGAAAGAATGTCACCCATTTTCCCACCAAACAATCCTCCAAGAGAGCCAGCAATCACGAAAGCAGTCATCAAGGAGGCAGTAGTTTCATGAGAGAAGCCTATAAGCTCTAACCACATAGGTGCAAACGACAAAGCGGACCAAGGAAACGACCCAGAAACCCCTTGAGCAACAATGATCTGGAAGGAAGGAATCCTGGCGACAGACTTCGCTTCTTTGAACAAATCCTTCAGCTCTGACCAAAACGACATTTTTGAGGTCTGAGCTCTTCTTTGATCATCCCGGTCTTCAAAACGAGGATCGTGAGCAAATAAGCGAACCAAAATGCCAACTATTACGCTGACTATTGCTACCAGATGAAATGCAACTCTCCAACCAGGAATTCCCATGAAAGTTCTGGAGGCAATCAAGACAGAACAAAGGTTTCC
>JAOVYX010022132.1:0-14964 GCA_035668315.1 Drosera spatulata | reverse complement strand
ACTACTATAATCCCCCTTTACTCAAACTATCGTAAGGAAGGTCGAACGTGATGTCCCTTCTTGAAAATCCTTATCGAAAGTCAAGTGAAAGTCATCAACACCAAATTCTATCCAATCTTCTTGAGTCATCATCATGGGTGAACTGAACTAGCTAGGCAGCGTTGGACATCCCCCATCCTCCTAGCTTGCATGCAGCGGTTTCAAATGCCGGACGCCTAAACCTATCCCAACGAGGAGCGAATAGAGCCCGTTGGAAACGTTCTTTATCCACTAAAGTGTAAGGCGGCGTACAATCTCGACACGTACGTATCGATCGACGGATTCTTGTAACCCGTTTGACGACTGACAAGTCTTAAATTCAGAATCTGTCTTTTGAAAGTTCTCGAGTCATGGGCCAATGCTAACAAAAACAAAGTATAAGGAACGAGAAATCACACCAATATTTACGCGCAGTATGGCATACATATTTTCCAAAAAAAATATAAATGATTTACTGATACTCATCGATTCGCCATAGTCGGGGAAGTACCCTGCAAATGTGAGGCATATACTCTAGATTACTGAGTTTCATGCTCACGGGTTATATATTCTGTTTGCAGATATTTTCCTTGACTCTCGATACCTCTAGACCCGTTTGGTTTAGTTAGCCTTGTCATGAACAGGGTTCGTGACGACATAACGCCACGTGTCCTAGCAACGGAGTTCAAGGCGTTACAATAGGTCTAATGCTTTGAATTCCAACTTTGTGAGGTTTAAGCATAGTTCTCTGAACACATCAAAGTGATAAATATATTAATATTATTTATTTTAAATAAAAATCATATATAAAAATATAGTTATAGCAATTTGATGATAGTAATAAAAATTTTCAGTTATTATCATTTTTTTCCGTATAATATTACGATTTGTTATAAATTATCTAATTTACTGATAAATGTGATATAAAATCAATCATATCCAATAACAGATAAAGAAAATTTTATTCAATTTCACTTATATATATTAAAAACTTTTATTATTCATCATATTCTCGAGATATGTATTTAATTGCAAGGAAGAAATAAATGATTGTTACAATGTTAAGCAATACTAATAACAATAAATAACATAATAATTTGTTAAGATTATTTCGAAATCTTTTTGTTATTTTTTCGTTATTGGAGGTCATAACGTCATTTATTGTACCTTAATGTATTACACAAAAGTTAAGCCTCACCATTTGAAACAAGTGCATCAACATGAAATATAAATTTTTTATCACTTGCGGATTAACCACATAAAAAAAGATTTTTTTTCTCTTAGAATATGTACATAACATCTTACAAATGAACTCTATTTGTAAAACTGAAAATGATTAATTAACACCTAATTTTCTCACCTAATTAAAATAATTATGTCTAATTAATAACTAATTAGATAAATTCCTTTAGTAATCTCAAAAATAGATGAAAAATCTAAAAAAATATATCTAGATTTAAATGTAAATACATCATTTTAAAAAAATAATTATAATTGAATAATTATAAAATTATAAAATTATACATCTTGAACCAAAACAGCACACTATCCACACAATTCAGATGAATTCTGTAAAAGAGATCAAACCCTGCATCACATTGTGGCGCTATGGATGTGTGCTACAAGGATGATTTGCAAATTAGAATGCTAATACACGCCCAGGCAAAGCTTTCTCTCAACTGATTGTATGGATATGACACGATGCCCAGAATAAGATCGAAGAGACATCGTTGCCAATAACTCACATGGCATCCCTTATGGGTCTGATATATGCCTGAATACCATATCCGAAAGTCATGTTACTGGCCAACAACATATATCGGGTGCCTTCATCGGAACCAGTTGGTTTCTTTGGCCTGCATATATCACTGTCCATATGAATAGTCGACATCACATGTAACCCAAAACAAATGAAAACAACAATGAATTACCCAAAGGAAACATGTACCTGTCGAGCATCAAAATTGACAGTTACAGTTGCCAAACCCAATCCATTGGCAGAACATGAGGCAGGCACAAACACCTTGGGAACGGAAGTCACATACCTAGAGCACATGGTGTCTCGAGTTGATGAATTGGAATCCATCACATTCATAGGTCCAAGGCTTCAAGCTCAAAGATCAGAAACGGTGCTTTCGTGTAACCTTGTCCAAGACAGCAAGGGCCACGGATATACGTACTGAAAACGCCAATATTCGCATATAGCTATGATTCTGTAGCATCCATGGCTTTGCATTCTTGACTTGGATCTATAAACAAACTTGAGTCTGCATCACTTCCACTGAAAACCCTGCAATCATATAACTTTGAGTTCAAGCAACGGTGCCTAAATCCTCGTATAACAATTCCATGTAGCATTTCCTAGACTGGTTTGCTGTAGTCACAATCACCTAGCAGCCATTTAAACATGTCTCATATAGTCAGCTCCAACTAGAATCTCTTAGGCTCGACTGCAATAGTTACTATAATGAACCTTACACACACAGCCAGTTTAACATCATCCATTAAGCTAAAACAATCCAATTCCTCACATAATCAGCTCTAACTAGCATTTCCTAGACTTGTTTGCATTAGTAACGATAACAACTCTTGCAGAATTTACAAGATAATCCTCACAAGCCATCTACCAAAGAGAAAGGAGCTCAACAGCTTTGCCTCAACTAAGTCTGTTATTCACACAGACTGCGACTTGCCAATTTTTGACTCTCTACATGGATAGATGATGTTTTAGAGAAAAATCAAGAGAGGAACAATATCTATCGACGAAGGCAAAGCTAGTAGATAACCTAACTAAAGGGCATGCCTATGTGCATCAACCACAAGGAGGAATGTCTACATCCTGATTTCCCTGATTTCCCAAAATGCTTAATCGTCACTAGAAAGTATTCTGCCTAGTTTCCAGACCATTCTCTTAGGTGTCTTTTAGTTTATACCCAATCTCTACTCCATGATTGAGCGGATACTTGAGCGACTCAGCTGTTGAGATCTCAAACCCAACGGGCCCAAGCAGTGTCGGTTAGAGGCTTCGTGACAACAAAATGTAACAGACCTACTCAGTTTCTAACAAGGTTTTCCCAAAGGAAAACCCATTGGCCAACCCCAATAGCACATAAACCTGGAGGACCATATAAACCACATTAGCCGACAGGCTCACCCCCACATTGGCAGCTTGTCACCCACATTGGGGAACTTCGGTCAGGGGCTTGCCAGATGGGTGGGGTGAGCCCTCAACCAATTCAATTTATCATCACTATTATGCATTATCAAGAACCTGGTGAGAACAGAAAACAACCATAATTGTAGTCAATTTCTGAATCCATCTATTCAAAAACAAACTATCGATATTGTTATCCAATAATTTGAATAATATGTTCAACAAGGAGTCTTAATTTTTCCATTGAATTCCATGACGAATGTTCTACTTAAATCATATAGCAGAGTGACAGTAATAGGGATGCACAGGAAAATAAGGTCATCATTGATACAAGTAACATCTCCACCACATGGTACTTATCCAGTCGACATTCAGAATATGGAGCACGACCTCATCCTCGAATAGGGACTAGACTATTTCAGACATCAAAACTCAAAGGCTTTCTGCGTTTTGTCGTAAAGCGAATGCAGACAAAAGCTGTTTCAGATGTCTCTTGAAAGATTTTGTTAAAAAGGAAAGGTTCGCCCGTGCTCTGGCTAATGATAATGGAATTATTTTCATTTTTATCCTGATCATAGCCATCCCTTCACACGGCTTGAAGACACGTTGAACAAGACCAGTATATTAAGAATGAAAAAGAATAGCATAAATCTATATTCAGAAAGGTGTGGTCATAGGGATGAACAACATATCCATTCTCCTACAAGCCTCGACAATGATCATGGAGAAAGAGAAAAAATAGAATATATATGTAAACCATCAATAATTTATCAACTTAACAATTAAACGCAATTCATATATGTATTCTGTTCAGGTCCAGTTTTGATGTTGAACTCTCCTCCTCTTGAGCTCTCCCTGAATCCCTACACCCCAAGAACATAATAAAGCCCACTTGCTTATTTAGTGGCAATCTTTCCTATTCAATGAGTTGAAAGAAATTTAGCTTCTCTAGGGCCTTACACAAGGAAACTAGGGGAGTATTCTTTTCAAATTCTTCTTTCAGCTCTTCCCACTAACTCGTAGACGATTGATCACTCATAACAGTCTCTTTTCTTAACTATTTTTTGTTGGAAAAAAGAGCTATTTAGATGTACACACGGTCTGAGAATTTAGTTCTATCTTCAACTAGATAGTTGCTTGCACCACACAGGGAAACCAAAATTTGCAGATACTACACTAGGCATATTCTAGATGACACCAGATGCAGAAAAAAAAACCAAATTTAATAGAGAAAACTACTTAGATGAAAACTACATTAAATCAAATGGAGGAAACTACTTAGATACTTACATTTTGGTCGATGTGGTCAATCCTTTCTGAACCAACATAAACGTCTGCTGTTAACTCCTGCAAATGCCAGAATGAAACATACAATCAGAAAAACAGACAACTCAAACATCTCGAAGCAAACATGATTGTAAGAAAAGGTGAAGAGTAATACACAGACACTGGAGAACAGGTAATAATATCAGTCAGACAGACAACACACATATTATGGGACAAGAAACAATTGCGTCGACAACACATATGTGATGGAACCTAAACGATTTGGCATCAACACTTAACATGATTAAGAGTGGATGGTGGAAGACGTTCAACAACACAGATCTGACCAAATAGAACAATTATGGTGAACCTAATGGCTGTGTTGGACATGGCACGGAATCGCTAACCGAGCTAACAAAATTCACGAAACTCATCAATTCAAGTCTCTAATCACCATCAAGATTAGCTAATAGCCAACGATCCAATCCAAGCGAAAGTTCATTCATGACAGCTAAACTTCAGCTTAATTACATCCAGCACATGGATAGATCACATCTAGATAATTTGCAGTCAATATCCTTCGGATACACACTGCATAAACCATCATAGCAAAATCTGATGGATAATCTGCAGACAATGGCTTCAGATCTCGTTATTGCAAGTGAATTCCATGATGAACAAGACACACGTGGCCAGAATTTCTAGGAACATGGCGAGCAACCTTGCTCGTCGGTTTCTCATACCAGATCGGAGCCACAGGCATCATCATCGGCGCCTGATGCACACACATACGCCTCCCCCCTGAGGGCAGCGGGGGAAGCGCAGAGCGTGCCAAGGCAGATCTGGATCCGTTCGGCGACACCACCGATCTCGGTGATGATTTAGGAACAAACAGAAACGCTCTGATTTTCAAAGTTTGAGAAGGAGAGGCAGCGAGATCGTACTCCTCGATTAGATTTGCTAGATCCTCATCGGACTTGATCGAGACGAGCGCGTCGAGATCCTCCGTCGGCAACTGACAACGCAACGCCACCTCCTCCGATCCACACAGATCTCCCATCTTCGCCAACAGTACTACACAAAATCAACGACTACATCGTCTCAATCCACCGATTTTTCATCCACACAACAGCACAGCATCGTAGATCAACAATCGCAACAAATCAATCGCAACACATGAATTACAAGTAGTATAGTGAGAGGAGTGTCAGTTACCGGAGAAGGAGACGGAGCGGTGAACGGAGAGGAGTCTGGTGTGGCCGCCGTGGTACCGGAGCTTGCCGTCGGGGTGACGTGGCAGGATCTTGCCGCCGTAGCTGCACAGGAACTTCACGGTGACAGAGGGTTTCGTCACGGCGGCGGCGTCCACCATCGTCTCCGGCGCCTGTGTGTTAGTCCACTCCTACTAATTTTACTTTAATTCAATTTATTTCTATTTTTAATTTTTAATTTTTTATGTGGAGAGAGGAGAGGCTATTGAGACTTGAGAGGAGCTGTGTTGGCAAGCCTGGGAAATGTAACGCTGAGAGGTTATTTATAGAAGGGTCGGGTAACGGGCAGGGCAGCGGGCAGCGAGTGGGGCCCTTGGGGGTGGGCATGGGCATGTGGTTGCGTTAGTGGGAAGGAAATGGAGGATGGAATTGGACGATGGATTCCTCATCATCTTTCGAGGTCATGGAGAACTCGAAAGGATGAGGTGGACCAGCAGTGGTGAAGTGGTGTGGGGTCCGGATGCGGTCATCGTCATTATCTTGATCTTCATTGGCATTTTCAATTCACAATTGTTTGTTGGAATCGATATTTCGACACTGGGGTTTGTCCTCTTTTGTTAAAATAGGAAGTTGATAGAATGGAGGTTGAGTGTGTGTAACGAGATTAGAAATGTGATGTTCGGGATTCATCGGGATGGTGTTCATTATTGTTCTCAGGGGCATCCGGTTCTGCGAATAGTTCAATTATGTGATCCTGAAAAGAGAGGGACAAAGTATATGTATGGTTTAATGATATGATCCCAAGACATTGTGACGCAACTTAAAACGCGAAAACAAGATTAAAGTTTTCGATTTTAATATAACAACTTTAATATATAACACCTTGAGATCACAAAGAAAAGAAAGAACGAATGTTCTTTGAAAGTTAAACCAATCTAATTAATGAAAACTCTAATCATAACAAAATATTTATAGGGTTTTTAAAAGATTTTAAAAGTAATCAATCAAATAAATAAAGATAAAATAAAAAAATATAATTATCCTGACTCTTAAAAATAATCTGATCAAAGATCTAATAACTGATAAACTAAAGATATGAAATATCTTTATCCATCTCTGTCACATTAAATATAAGAAAATAACGTGCACACATTTTTAGTTATGAGATCATATGATTAGAGGAAACAAATTTGTCTTGATTATTGAGTTGATTTTTCTTGATTAATGATTTTCTTTCCTTTGATTGAGCCGATTATTCTACCTAAACAAGACCAATCCTGAACGTTATGAACTCATACCTGAGCCCAAACTTAACTATTTGCTTCGACACAAAAACACAAAAATGTTATGTTGGGGCTCAATAATGCAACATTTTATCCATGGTGTGACAACCGATCCTATATTTAACCATTATGCACCCCAACATCTGGTCATATTCATGCATTTTGCCAATCAACATACGTGGCATGGGCCCCCCTTCAATTTCGTAACAAAGAGACACATTCTGGGGTCCCGTGACTTTCCACCGCCTGCGGTGATCACCTTGCACATCAGAACTAGTCGACAAAAGGATTCAATCAATATTCATACAGTAGATGAGCTGCTCATTTGGGATTAAAAAATTACAGCAGATCAAAACGTAAACCAAAAGCCTATCAGGTTTGCAGAGTGAACACCAATAATGAGATTCCATATCTAGTGATCCAAAACGAGCAAAAGAGAATAAAAACGTCTAGTTTGATCATGTTCTTGTTTAAGATTCTCAAAGATATTAACTTTAGAGGCCATTGATAAGTTTTTATACTAGCGAAGTGGACCAGTTGGTGTTATTATTCGCGGCGGGTCCCGAATCAAGGAGATCATATTCAAGCACCAAATGGAACCTCTTCCAGTTGCAAGGATAAGATGGATATGGTGAGCATACCCCCACATTGCGACAACGATTCGGCATCTCCACGTAACACCACTTTATTTTGATACCAAAACCTCGTCCTCTGTTAACAGCTTTGCAACAGAGTTTGAAACTGTGTGGTTTCTTGCTTCTTGATGATCATCGATTATAAGTTGTCAGCACTGTCGGATGAAACTTTTACAATGTATGGGACATATCATACTTAATGGATCATATGCGCCAATAAATACGGAGAATCAACAATTCATCACCGCTCGCACGAACCAACACATTGGTTTCGATAGCGAAATAAACTTGTGGACTGAAATCAGGGAACCTTAAATGCCCTTAGCCTTCCCCGATTGGCGGGTCAGAACTCCAAAAGATCAAGCCCGGATACGGCTAAAGGGGTCCCTTGACCTTGATGGTGTTATCGACAGCTGGAGATTTCGAGCAATGGATATCGACATTTTCGAATCAAAATGGTCCAGATCAACAATAGTTGATACATGTAGTTGATTTCAGAATGCAACTGATGCATGATAAATCAGTGGAGATCCTCGACAAGCAGTGTTGTCTGTGGATCATCGTCCACTTCTAGTCGGTTCCTTGTCTACAACAAGGATACAACACAAGCACTAATCAGACAACACTTGGTCTTTACCTAGACTTCATCCTGTTCAGCAAGGCTATACAATAGAAGGGAACGAAAACAGAAACGAAAACCTGAGAGAAATTTGGTGCAAAACAGCAGAATGGATTTCTAGCGTGGTTAAGTTAACCCCGATCAATATGACCAGATCAACAATAGCACAAGAAACAAGAATATGCTAGCCGAGATCCATAATGACAAGCCTAGATGATTCTTTTTGCTAAATATGAAGATTATATTCCTATATCAAATGGGGGGAAATGCCGACGACAAAACAAAGAAGTAACCACATACCAAAAGTTCTATCCTTGGAGATCATGTCAATGGTCTTCCTCGCTAATGTATTTCCTTCCAGAACCAATGACAGACAACTTTTACTGAGAATACTCTCGTGCAGACCTGTACAATTCCTCGAGTTTCACAAATTTATTCCACTGAATAAGCTTCGTGTACCAACCTCATACTGCTCGTATCAACTTCAACTTCTTGTCTTTTGTTTCTTTCTATAACTAAGATGGAGATCTGACTTGAGGGTTAGTTGACGATATAGAAGATATTTTGAGAAAACGTCACTCAGGGTGGCTCATGTGCAGCGTAAATCTATAGTCAACACTGTATACAACAACAGCAACCACCCAGCCGCGCAGATCTCAAAACTCACACAAGCGAGACTCAAGCTGAATGTTGATGGTGGCCTCTGAATCCGCAATTCGTACTTTGTGAGAGTGACTTCTTTTTCCTGCTCGCTTGATTTAGCAACATTCTGTCACTGCGATCACATATTGCCATCGAAAGTTTCAGATGTAACCTATCACTTTTCGCTTGTACCATTTATGCAAACACATCCTTGAGCCAATATCATAGTCCCATAACCCCGAAGACACCTGACGTGATAGCTTCTTTTGTCTCCCACTGATCCAGTTGTTATGGAGAATATAGGACCCCGTCTTCTTACAAGCCGACCTCACATTTCTCTTCTCCCACAAGCCTTTATAAGCTCCGTTTGGGAAGATGTCTCTGTCCAGGAACAGAACAGTGAGGTTTGTCACCGGATCCCAACATTTGTCATCTCCCACACGATATTTGCCATGTTCACCACATAGTGTATCGTAAAAGCTGGGCTGCTCAGAGAGCTGCGAATTTTCTGCGTGCTTCACCACTTTCTCCAGAGCAGCAATAGTTGGATCGTCGGAATGAGCAAAATAAAAACCAGAATTTGATCGCCTCGGTAAGTTGATAGGTCCTGCAAAAATAAAATAAAATAACATGCATTGTGAGTTATGGCAGTGTTTCAACTTATTAGCCAAACAGGTACATTTTATATAACCAGCTACAGCTTCCTAATTTTCCGACCAAAAAAAAAAAAAAGAGTAAAAAGTAAAATGGGTTCTGTAGGAGTGACGAGTTTCATGATTCCATCGTCGCTTTGATGTATTTGCACCTAAAACCCTTTCTAGATTTGTTGAATAGGAAAGAGTTCTCTCAAGGATGCTTCGATAATCACCTGTCAGATTAAACTCATCAGACTGTGCTGCAAGAACAGCAGGACCTAGTGATTGCAGAAGTGGTATTGGATTCTTGAACCAATAAACATCAACATCGCTTAGGAGCACATTATATCCCAGCTTCAGAATCCGTAGCACCAGTGTGGATTTTCTTTTAGTGACCTTCTGAAAGCACTTTGTTCCAAAATGACAGCCATTAAAGCTGATATTCCTTGGAGCTTGACGGTCTCGGAGAACAGGCAGACCCTATCAAAGCGAAAGTAGAGATTTAACATATGACATGAGAAAGAAGAAAGTGGAGCTACAAAGAGTAGGATAGGCAGACCCTAGATGGACAAGTTCTTTTAGTGCTAAGAAAGGTTCCTCACCTGCAGAACAGAGAATTCATATGTATCATCATCCAGAGCCCACACCAGGAAGTTACTAATTCGAAGACTGCGTAATCTGCATGCCCAACTCATCAGCATGTCCTTGTAACTGTATCCAGCGATAGCAAGAACGACTGTCTTGGTCTCATCTGCAACTACTGGCAGAATAGATTCTAGATCAAATGGCAGTAGGGGAGACTTAGAAAGTCTAAAATCGCTCCTCCTGCTAAAGGACATACTTATTGCTGATGAACTGATTTTAGAGAGACAGTTCAAAATCTTCTTCTTTGTCAACAACCCAGGCACGGTATCATGAACAGGAGAGCTGATGCTTTCTACGGAGCGAACAAACACAAAATGCCCATCACATTTGGCAAGCTTCGTAACATCACTGTAGTTCATTTCACGAAAATACAGCTGACCATACAAATTTCCCAGGAGATGATTCCCATCATACTCCCAATTGTTTTCTGGCATCGCCAAGACAAGGGAACCATCAGCAGATGAATGAGACCGATGATCATCTGAGTCAATCAGATAGAAGCTTGAGATTGTCCAACTTGCATCGAAGACGAGCCTCAAATTAGAATGAAGAACTTCGTTGATGAGCCACCTGTCGTGAATCCCTCTCCCATACAAGAAAGGAGGAAGAACTCCCACGTGTAAAGGCACGTTGCTATTCCTCCATGCCATAAGCACCCTATTTTCGGAGCAATTGCTTGGCAAACCCATAGGAAGAAACTCCTGCAACTGATGGAAGAGAGTATACATTTCAATCATGATGTATCAGACGGTCCATCGACCTTATATCTGTACAGGATTCCACAGTACCTTCTGCAGCTGGATCCTATCACCATCCTCTCCTAACCATTGTTTCCCATCTGAACTCAGATGGAAAGGAAAGTTCGACACTCCTCTTGTAAATGCATAAAGGAACCAATCATGCTCAAGCTGATGGGCAAAGTTCAGAGTGGAGATGAAGTCTGGAAGAAGAATGGCCTCGGAGTCTATAATGACTGTGATATCCAATGGATTTGTTTGTGATCTTGCAACCATGGAATGAAAAAATGGCGTGCCCATGAATCTGTAGGAAGAAGAAAATAACCAAAGACTTTTAACCATAGTCAAAGGCATGGTTTGCTTCTCTTATGATAAAGGATAGCCTCATATGCACATTATCACGCTAGATAATCAAGTGATGAACTCAAAGTGGCACATTATGAATATAAGCAGCAAGGCAGAAAAATCAAGCAATAACTACAGCATGTCTTGTCTTGTGTTACATGTTATGTTCTAACAGGGGGGAAAATTGATGTTGCAGCTCAGGTTATGCAAGATAAAGCCACACCCGTCGTTTTTATCTTTTTTCAATCTCTATTTCTAAGTTGAATTGAGTGGTCAATCTAGTGACACACGTGTGATCACAAGTTCATCATAACCACATCATCAGAAAAAATTATCCATATCAATGCAGTATGCAACGCCAGCTCAACGCCTTAACAAAGAAATCTACAACAAGTTAAAGAAGCTTACGAGAAATCAATATCCGATTCAACAGAAACACGAGACCCGACTCCATCAGCAAACTCCCTCACAGAAGCATCACGTCCAAACAACACAACCCTAACATCATCACCCAACCCCAGCCAAGATCTAACAGCAACTGCCTGTCTATCCCCGACCGCACCCACAAAAGGCCTCGGCGCAGTGTATATCGTAATCCTCACTCTCCCACTCCCTCCACCTCCATCATCAAAACCTCTCCTCGTCTCCAAATCAACAACATGGGCCGGAAGCCGCTGCGTGAAGTAGATGGAGACGGAGATCAGAAGCAGCCCAGGCAACCACAGGGACCATAACCCTACCTTCACCGCCTGCAAATCCAAAATCAACCCAATAACAATTTACTGAATCGTTTTGATAATCAAACTCGATCTGGCAAAAGAACATAAACAGAATTGAGACTGAGGGTTTTTACTCCGATGAAGGGAAGCGGCGGCGACGAGAGAGCGACCATGTTGATTGAGGCAGCGGAGCATCGAACTAGGAAGAAGAAACCCTAGAAATCAGCGAAGTCAGGAAAGGAGGAGCACGTGATCGGTGGCTTGATCGGGGGAAAAGCAGAGTGCAAACGCCATGTGACGGCGTTTGGTGAGGATCCATGGGTGATGGATTTCCGGAGTTTGGTGAGATCGCAAAGAGCGGGGAATGTCAACGGAAACCTATTGGGGTTCGGACCACTGGCTATAGGTAGGTCAGTCAGTGTGTGTAATGTAGGAATGCTGTTTGTCACGGATAGATTTTCGTTATCCTATCCATACGGTATTTTTATTAGAGTTCAGTCTTGATTCATTATCTAAGAAACGATATTTAATAACGTAAAAGATTTTGGATTTAAAAACAAACTTTTGAGAAATAAAGAATTTATAGTACACTTTGGAATATTTTGTGGGATATAAGATGTTTAACGAATAAATCTTGCATTTTTTTATATACAATCTTATAGAAGAATCTAGATTTTGTGGTCTAAACTTTTTTATACCCTTCTCCTCCTAAATATTTATAAGAATTCTCTACAAACTACTCCCTAATTAGAAAAGCCCTAAAATTATCTAGAACTCTCTCTACCTCTCAAGATTAATCTAGAAAATCCTATATTATTTTAGAAAAGTTTAGACAACTTGATCACTTAGAAAAGTATAGAACTTCCTAAAACATCGTAGAACATCCAAGAACTCTCAAAACATTGTCAGTATTCAAGTGTTCTCAGTACAAACCAATTTCTAAATCTAAACTCTCTTGTGTTCTCAAGTATCGTTTTTTGAGTGGCGAATAAGACTGAACTCGAATGAAAGTGTGAGTAACTTGAGTGTCGTACGGATAACAAAAATCTATCCCCGTGACACGCTGCTCAGCGAACGGTGGTGGGGGAATTTCCAATCCCGAAAGATGAAGTTGGTTTCAGCTACGGTTTGAGTGTAAATCAATTTTTTTTCTTTGGAAATTAAGGGTTGTGTACCATTTTTATTGTTTTTTTTATTGATGAAATAAAAGCAATTCGTTATTATTTTTATTTTTTATTTTTTAAATGGATGACAGAGACAAAAAAATAAAAAATTATAAAATGATTTTCATTTTTGTTATTAATTTTTTAATTCTATTACTGATTTTGATTTTTATAATTTTAACAACAATATCAAATAATCCCTAAAGAATTTTGTCTAATTTCTCTCTCTTTTTGTTGGTTCAACCTAGTTCGAGTCCACCACAAAACAGAACGATTCATATTTGGCTTGGAGATTAGATAGATGAGCATGTACATTGTTTGACTTGAATAATAGTTTGATCCTCATTTTAATGTTTGTGACTAATCTGTATCTTATTATCGAGTGCTTGTGACAGGGTTGGCTGTTTCACCATTGTCATCAATGATCATTTTAGACCCATTTCAGCTACATCAAATTTTCTATCCTTTTCAAATTGTGTGATTATGTAGAATCTTGCTGACTATGAATCCATTTTTGTCTCTTCTAGAAAGCAAACAAGAAAGAAACAGAGAAACAAACAACGTCGTCCGGGTGAAAAAACACGAGTGGATGATCCTGTTCATGTCGAGGTAAAGGTTATAGCAATTAAAAGCCCATTGAATCTTTAACAGTATAAAAAAGATAAACCTTGATCTATCAAAAAAAAAAAAGGAAGAAAAAGGAAGAAAAAGAAGAAAACCTTGACAATTCTTGTTATTATAGTCGGGGACTGGATCCGATATAACTTGTTAATTTTTTAAAGAGCTTTTCATGGACACAAATATGAAAATTTAGCGACAAACATACTAAACAATTTATACATGGATTATTTAGCAAAACCATACTCATTTTATTTCCTTTATCCTCACAACACATGTAGACATGAAGTTATCCTCAAACTCTTGAAGTCGAATCACAAATGTTGAGATCTTTGTCGTTTCATGCAAAAATTGATCCCGTGTAGAATACTCAAACGACTAGTATCGAGATCCCTTAGCTTGTGCCAATGTTCTTAATTTCTCCTGTTTTTTTTCTACCGCCAAAAACAGCTCTCTCACGCCTCATTTTACTATTCCCTTACGTTACCCTCCTATTCTTTGCGTACCGTAACAGCATCACACCACCCAAGGGCAAATCCGTCATTTCCACTCCACCTCCAAGTATCCCCTCACTCTCCCCCACCAATCCACACCTCTCCCTCCCCACCTCATCTCCACCGCTCATGGCGGCGACGGCGACGGCGGCGATTTTCGGCAAAATCTCCATCTTCTCCGACTCCTCCCTCCCCCGACCCTCCATCTCCGGCCAAAAACCACGCCACATCCAAATCGAGTCCCTTCACAGGCCCAATCTCATTTGTTGTAGAAGTTTCCGGCGGCGGAATTGGAGTGTGGTGAGGGGGAAGGAGAATGCGGTGGATTTGTTCGGAGACGAGGAGAACGAGGAAGGAGAAGAGGAGTACGAGGAGTTCTTCGTGTGGGAGAAGGAGATGAGGAAGAGAGTGAAGGATTTGGAGGAGAGGAAGGAATTGGAGGAGAAGGCGGAGGAACTGAGGGTCAGGGTGGAGGAGGAGAGTCGCGAGTTGGGGATCGAGGAGACCGAGGAGGAGAAGTCGCTTCGAGTTCGCAAAGAGCTCGAGAAGGTCTGATGAATCGATCCTTTTCGTGATTAAAGTTACAATGCGGTTTTTTGGTTCGATTATTTTCGTGTTTGCGATATGTTGTGTATATCAGAGCTAATTCAATGAGTATTAATTCTTAGGAATTCGCAATAAGCACGGATCGATTGGAGTTGTGGTGATAAATATGGTTTCATATGTAGTTAGAACTTTTTGTTGATGTTTTGGATGAGTTCCATTAGGTCAAGATCACAT
>JAOVYX010022131.1:0-14964 GCA_035668315.1 Drosera spatulata | reverse complement strand
GTTTGGTTTATATGTTTTGTTGCTTCAGATCTGATTGCTGTTTGCTCCATCTGTTTCCTGTTACTAAAATAAGTAAGAAATCTCAAATCTCAGACGTAGCTAGTGATCTTTGTTTCGTAATCGTTTCGGGTAAGGTAGATGGCATGATATATCCATGATCAAGAACACAACATTTGTGCTTTCCAGAATTTTACAATGTAGTTTTCTTGCTAGCTTCATTTAGCCACAATTTTATCTTTTTCTTAGCTTTCGTCTCTCGTTCTTGCAAATAAGCTTTGTTCCTAGCTCGGATTGCCGTCAAGCACTGTTTCAAATCTCGACGAGAGAAGCTTTCGTTAGTCTGATTCAATTCTCACAGAATGGACCCCTATTCATACTCCAGTGTGGCGAATCGCACCAGGAGTAAAACCCCTTCCACGACGACTAGAGGGTTCAACAACAGGTACAAGTACAATCTACCTAGGGCCAGGGAGACTACCAGGCAGCACGCGACCAATGTTGCTTCTTCGAGCTCTAGGATGTTCGCTTCAAAGGAGATCTCCGATGAACATGTTGATGACGACGATGATAGCAGCAGCAGAGGTGGCATACCAGTCACAGACGACTCTATTGAGTGTTTGAGCACTCCGACAAGAGGCTCTCCGGCCTCACCAGAAGTCATCTGTTTGAGCTCGGAGGACAGTGATTGTCATGAGGCAGTAGAAGTGCCTCCTGAGACAAATAGGGTCAAGGTTGAGATCAGTGACGACGAGTATGAACGTATGGCAGCGAAGTACTGCAACAACAATCTTGACTCCAACCTCAGAGGAAAAGAGATGCTCGAGAAGTTGGACGAGTTGTTTAGCTCGTGTAGTAGCGACAGCAACGACCACGATCCTGATGATAATGACTATCGAGTCGGAATCTCAGACTCCGTAGTTGGAGAAACGTTAGTTGAAAGTGAGAACTCCAGTTCCTTCGCAGATGAAAGTGGTCAAGAATCTGCTGATGACGAAGCAACATTGTCAATGAGCTTCGAGAAACGAAGCTCAAGTGGTGCTGAAAGGAAGAAGCAAAGCAGTAAAGAAGTGGCATCTTCGAGTGCCAAGAAACAGATCAAGAAGACAGGAAAGGTTAAGACCAGCGCTGACTCGTCGTGTCACAGGAAGACGAAGAAACATAATGGGAAGGGCAATCGGAAAAGAAAAGATCATGATAGCAATGCCTTTCCTGCGACAGGGAATGCGGTCAAGAAAAAAGCTAGAAAAGGGTGCCCACGAGCTGATTCTAACAAGAAGCCTGCAGACGATGATGAGATCATGTGTTTGGATGATGAAGATGAGCATGTACTCGGTGATGACTCTCGAGCCAATACAATCTCGATCAAGGCGAAGGAAAAGGAAGTCGTTCATAAAAGAAAGCGTCATGATAAAGCAGATAATAGCAATGCAAGGTTTTCTGACAAGGCTGAAGCAGCTCACAGTACTCCAAGGTTTCCTGACAAGGCCAAAACCGGCAAAGGATGTTGTCCAGCAGAGTCCGTGGCACAGCCCCAAGATCGTAGCAGGACGAGCATTTCTGTAACAGCTGATAAGGTGAAAGTCAGCGAAGGGAATTCTCGAACTGAGTCTACCCTGAAGCCCAAAGATCGTAGCAAGACGAGCATTCCCGTGACAGGGAACGCTGACAAGGCCAAAGCTAGAGAAGACCGTGCACGAGCTGAGTTTAAAAAGCATCCCAAAGTTCATGGCAAGACGAGCGTTCCTGTGACAGCAAACGCTGACAAGGCCAAAGCTAGAGAGGAGCGTGCACGAGCTGAGTTTAACAAGCATCCCAAAGTTGATAGCAAGACGAGCGTTCCTGTGACGGGAAACGCTGACAAGGCCAAAGCTAGAGAAGAGCGTGCACGAGCTGAGTTTAAAAAGCATCCCAAAGTTCATAGCAAGACGAGCGTTCCAGTGACAGCAAACGCTGACAAGGGCAAAGCTAGAGAAGACCCTGCACGAGCTGTGTTTAAAAAGCATCCCAAAGTTCATAGCAAGATGAGCGTTCCTGTGACAGCAAACGCTGACAAGGGCAAAGCTAGAGAAGACCCTGCACGAGCTGAGTTTAACAAGCATCGCAAAGATCATTGCAAGACAAGCGTTCCTGTGACAGCAAACGCTGACAAAGCCAAAGCTAGAGAAAACTGTGCACGAGCTGAATTTAACAAGCATCCCAAAGATCATAGCAGGACGAGCGTTCCTGTGATAGGAAAGGCTGAAAAGGCCAAAGCTAGGGAAGGACGTCCAAGAGCTGAGTCCATCACGCACCCTAAAGATCAGAGCAGTACAAGCTCTCCTTTGACGAGAAATGCTGCCGAGGTCAGAGCTAGCAACATGTATTCACAAGCAAAGTCCAGCCTACAGCCGGCTGATGATGATCCTATGTGTGCTGAAGATGAAGTGAAGCACGAGGTTGATTGCAAGGATCAGTCAGATGGCGTTCTAGAGAAATCAGGGGAAAACGTCATCAAAAGCGAAAAAAAGGTCAAGAGTCGTTATGCGCTAGACCAAGGGGACTATGATGCTTTGAAAGTATTACTTGATTCGATATGGGCTGGAGAAGATATCGTTCAAGAACCAGAGATTCCTGTAGTTCAACCAGTGGAGGAGGAGCTGCTTTACAGGTTCACTTTCGACGTTGAGAAGCCTGTCCCGGTTGAAAAAACAGCAGCTGAGATAGAGTGCGACGACTTGTTTGCACAAATGGAGTTCTCTTTGAAGACATTGGAAATGGGTTCACAAGATTGCTCAACGGTAAGAAACACATCTTTCGCTTTTACATGAATCGAAAGGCATCTTTTATCGATGCTGTCAGTAACTAAGACTTCGCCCAACAAACAAAAGATTTTGTGCTGCTGCTAACTGTAATACATTAGCCAATTTTGTTTCCTTTGTTGCATACATGTAACAAGAATTGCTAGCTGTTATACAGGTGACGTTGGAAGGCCTCTCGAGAAATGGAGAAGATCAAGCAGCGCACTGCCGAAAAGGAAACCACTGCTTGACTCTTGATGAAGAAATCGGACTGCTATGCACATACTGTCGGTTTATAAGCCAAGAGATCAAAGACATCATACCGTCGCTGGTGTGTACTTTGCATTGAAGAAAGTCGATCTGTCCCTATATTCTGAAGACTAACATTACCTGAATACAGTGTGTTTTACAGGGAAAGCGTGCTTGTGAAGACCGTAGGAGATATAATCATGGTCCATATGTAGATCAAGCCATGCCCGAAGGTCTAGAGTTTGCGCACCCTGACAAGGATGCCACCGAAGCGAAGAGCAAGATCAATTGCACGATCTGGGAGCTGATACCCGAGATCACGTCCAGTATGTATCCTCACCAGAAAGAAGGTTTCAAGTTCCTGTGGAGGAATATAGCAGGGTCGAGCAACCTCGAAAACCTGAAGAAAGAAAACTTCTGTGGCGATCCTGGTGGTTGTATAATCTCGCATGCTCCAGGAACGGGGAAAACTCGCCTCACTATAGTCTTCCTGATGACATACATGGCAGTGTTTCCTGAATCCAAACCTGTGGTCCTCGCCCCAGCTGGAATGCTTCTGAGTTGGGAGGACGAGTTCAAGAAATGGAATGTTGACATCCCATTCCACAACCTCAACAATCTCGACTTCTCTGGAAAGGAAGACAAGATAGCGCTGTCCATGTTCTTTGCGAAGTCAAGTCGCTTGCGAGGGAAACAGGATCTGATCAGAATGGTTAAGCTTTATTCCTGGAAGAAGAACGCGAGCATTCTTGGTGTGAGCTACAACTTATATGAGAAGCTAACTTGGGACAAACAAGGCAAGGAAAGGAGAAATACCAGCGGAGTTGCGCCTGATGATGCCAAGATGAGGGCAGATGTCAAACGGATTCTTCTCGAGCTACCAGGGATTCTGGTCCTGGACGAAGGACACACGCCAAGGAACAAGAGCAGCAGCATATGGCAGGCCATTTCCCAGGTGAAAACCCCGAAGAGAATCATCCTTTCCGGTACTCCTTTTCAGAACAACTTCGTTGAGCTTTTCAACACGATGAGCATCGTGAGGCCAAGTGTGGCAGAAACGCTGAGCAAGAACAAGAGGTATCATGAGATACTTGCAGCCAAGAAGAGGGTCGGACTATCTCATGACCAGTACTTGTCGGTGCAGGGCGACATGGCGGAAGAAGCTGAGATAGCCATGTTAAAACAGGAAATGGCGCCCTTCGTTCACGTTCACAAGGGGAGCATTCTGCAAGAAAGACTCCCTGGTTTGGTAGACCGAGTCCTGGTCTTGGACCCTCCTGAAATACAGAAGCGCCTGATCAAGAGGATCGAAACAAATAAGAACACTTTCGAGTTTGAGCATAGGGTCGCCCTGATCTCTACACACCCGGCCCTCTACAAGAACATTAATTTCTCCAAGAACGAGGAGCCGATACTTGATCCAAATGCATTGGATGCAATCAGACTTGATCACAGCGAAGGAGTCAAAACTCGGTTCATCGTGGAGCTCGTCCATCTGGCCAATGCACTCAAAGAGAAAGTTCTCGTTTTCAGCCAATACATTGATCCTTTGGATTTGATCAGAGATCAGATCGCCTCCAAGTTCGGATGGAGCGAAGGAAGAGAAATCCTGCGGATGCAAGGAAAACTCGAGCAGAGATGCCGCCAAACTCTCATAGGCACCTTCAACGATCCAGATAGCCAGGCGAAAGTCTTACTAGCGTCGACCAAGGCTTGCTCGGAGGGGATAAACCTGGTTGGTGCTTCGAGAGTGATCCTATTGGATGTTGTTTGGAACCCGTCTGTCGAGAGACAAGCCATCAGCCGTGCATACAGGCTCGGGCAGAAGAAGCTTGTGTATACATACCATCTCATTGCCTCCGGGACGACTGAGTGGGAGAAGTACTGCAGGCAGGCCGAGAAGGACAGGATATCGCAGCTTGTGTTCTCATCAGCTAACAAGGAGTCAACAGCCGCGGTTTCTGAAGACAGGATATTGGAGGAGATGATTAGCCACGAGAAGCTCAAGGACATGATCGTGAGTTACTATCAACGAGACTCCCATTTGCTTGGCTCCGCCTTTCGTTCAGGTCTTGGCAAGTGATTGATACTAGCAAGTTGCTAACTCTTCAGCTCTATTGTCTGATGCTAACAGAACTATCATCGCTTGTACCTGGTAGGTCGATGTATGATACTGTCTGATGCTTGTGTCCATGTAACCCAACAATAGCCTCGCTTTGTTCTTCCTTTATTGACTCTTTATCCCACCAGATCTACACGGCTGCACGCCTGCACGCCTGCACTGATACGCATACAGATGAAAACGTTCCAATGTTCTTGTAATCTGTGTTTTGTCGGCTACCTAGGACACAATGTCTCGTAGTTTGCCTGTCCACGTAGTCATGAGAATGAATATGTTGATTCGATTCACAGTGCTTAATGTCAATCATGCTCAATGAAGATCGCTCGACGACTTATATTTGCCTCACTGATGCTAAATTAGAAACATGATCCTGCACATTTGATGGTCAGATCCATTAGGTAGTCATCAGCCAGCAATCATCCATTTATACATTTCCTGTCAATGAGCGCCTTTGATGAGGATCTGCAGTTTGGATCACCATGGATACAAGCAACACATCATAAACACATACTCAGTCTTTTCTGAGATGTGTTTCTTGCAGTAATCATCCATTACAGAAAGCATATAGGAGCAAGCCCCTTCAAGACAAGTTAACAAACGACTCATGGTCGATTACATTTACAACTGAACCCAATGTCAAACTATCGACACACCGTAATCCTCCAAAAGATTTGTTTCGACGAGGATTTAAATTCGCCCTTCAGCTACAAAGATAGGAAAATGATGATACTACAAAGAAAACTGATGATACTACAAAGAAAACGAGACCTGAAGCCCGATTCTCCTATCAACGGACAATCAACAATATGTCAATGGCATGCTTTCCTTCTACATTCACATCAAGACTATGTTGTAGCGATTACTTTACAAAAGAAGGCTGGAGTGTACTAACTCCAATAATCAGAGCGGTTTGGAAGAAGCTTCGTCGATATATGCCCTTGCTTCTGCTTCAGTGAGCTGCTTCCCTTCGACTAATCCTCTAACTAAGGAGTTAGCATATTCTATGCCAGGAGCTAGCAGTGGTACCTTTCCCGATCTGAACTTCTCAATATCATCAATCTCACAACTGGTCACAAAGAAGCCAACACAAAATTGTTTCAGGCCGACAAAAAGACATCGACAGATGTAAGGAACTAAGAAGATAGATGATGGACAATTAAACAGACGGATAGTCGGAGAGTGAAAGAGAAGAAAGCATACGTCATGGTTAGGATGGGAATGCCACCCTCTTCGCCTAAGAACAAGACATTGTGATACCAGCCACGCTGCATTGGAGATCAACGCATAAAAGGCAAGGAAACAGAAACCAGATATGGGCTATCATCATTTGCTAGAAGGAAGAATGACATTCAAAGCATGAGATTCGACACAGTAAATCAAGATAACAGTGAGCAGATTTGCTTAATGCCTCCATTTTCCTCACAAGTTCACTAAGTAGGAAACATCTGAGTGCCATAATATGAACACAGATTCACGAAACGAGAAAAATGAATCAAGCACCTTGAGAGGTTCCAGAGACATCGTCTGCTGATTTGCAACCTTTGCCAGAGCATCCTTGTCAAATAGAGGAGTGCTCATGTCGTAACTCGAAATGTTCTCCTGATGCAGAACATCGTTAAACTGTTCTAGCCTATACAAGAAGCAAACTGTTTCAAAATCAGACAACAAAGCTATTCCATTGGATAAAGCCGGCTCAAGGGACAACGCATCACGCATCATGCATCATTGTGTAGAATAAGACTTGATAATGAAATTTCAATAGGATAATGATTTGCCAAAATGAGCGGAGATAAATGAAAGTAGGAGACACGTACGTTATTTTATACATGCAGACATGGGCAGCATCTGTTGAATTACTTCGGGGATTAAGAAAAGCAACCCCTCCAGGGCCCCATGTAACTGTATAATCACGGCCAAAAAATAGTCGATGAGGGAACTTCTTCCATGCGATCTCCTTTGGCGGGCTTTTATCCACTGATCCAGAACACCGCTTCTTCATACCATCCACCTAATAACAATTCAAATTTCGAATACTAGATTGAGAAAGCAAAGAGACTGCGATGGAAGTACCTCCACACGACCCAACAACACATACAAACCGACCAGCGGACAAAAGCAGGAGTACCTACGCACAAGACGAGTGCATTACGTATAAAATGTCCTTGAGACTTCGTAAGGTAAAATGTAACTCAGACTAGACAGATTGCAATTTGCAAGTGTATTAAAAAAATACTAAAAAAATATAAAGACCACAATACGAAGTAAAAATTTTACTCATTGAGGTAGAAAACTTGCCAAAATCGAAGTCCGTTCACAGACTGTGTACTATTGTGGACAGCTAATGTAATCCTATAGTTTGTTCAGCTACAAACATTTTTTGGCTCTTCCAGCACAAAAGAGCAAGGTGCCAAAGGACGAGAGCAAAAATGCAACATGAAAAAGCAATTCATACCCAGGAATTACTATGGCATTTCTGGTTTGAATTTTACCTGCCCGCCTTCGATATAGCAGAGGAACCTTGACTTCCACATATTTGAGCCATAGGTGGCATACCATACATCAACCTTTCCAAGTTCTGACCTCCAAATGGGTAGAACATCATCCTTTGGACCTGCAACGAGTTCAGTACAAATCCATTTAAGAAAATAAGAAAATGGAGTTCCTCTCATTCAGGAATCAGCATAGAGTGTGGATTGCATTTTCTTTTAACATTATTATTAACGGTAACCCAAAAATCCATTAATTTGGTAAGATCATAGGGTTAGGCCCAAAGAGGGAAATAAAATCCAAAGAGGAAAAGGATATGAAAAACCCACCCAAGATGGAGGCAAAAACACCTACAAATAGGTAATCCATTTCTTAAAAGAAAAAAAAAACATACCTTCTCAAGCGCCTACTCCTCTCATTCAATTCATCAACAACCCACTTGTGGGACTGATTTAAGTGTCGGAACGAGTGTCTGGGGCTAAAACCCAATCTCCCAAATAACGTGTTTTATTCGGTTCTGATGTGCAGACGATCGATCTCACAAAACAACGTCAAGTCGATCTACCTAGCGGCCACCAATCTACCTATCTCAACTATGACAAACAATTTGATGTCCACCGTGGAACTGACGAAAGTCATGCCTCAAATCAAAAACCGAATCTCTAACCCACAAAATAACCCCTCTGCGAGTCATGCTCTTTCACCGCTCCAACAAGGCCTCAAACCCTTCGGGTCAGTCCGAATCTGGGGAGACCTTCCTCTCCCTCCAAACGAACACATGTTTGAGAACCATCCTCCAAACCAATCGATCACCATGACGATGTTACAAGGGTTGCATTAAGAGGTGAATAACAATTAAGAGGAACCATCCGAGAGATGAGTACCCTCTTCACTAAGACCACTATGTACGGACATAACACTCCCACAGAACACGGGGAGGATAGGGCTTCAAGACCCAACAGACCTCCGTCACCAAATCAACCATGCAGGGAGCCAAGAACAAAGGGGTCTTCCGGATCACTTGAACGTCCGATGGATCAACTCCTCCACGAGCAAACCAACTTGACCAAGCGGGTGCATCGACGAAGAGAGCCCTCTCTCCCCCGGTTGAACAAGTCATTAACCTAAAGCAAAAGGTAAAATGTTTGTACCAAATATTGAAGACCGACCGGGTGTCACACATAAAGAAAGGAGAAAAAAATTTCAGGATGAACACTTTGTTCACCACCACAATCAATGAGTGCATACCACGGAGAGGTTTTGAATGCCATCTTTCAATACCTACAACGATACCACCGACCTGGATGAGCACACTCAAAATTTCCAAACCCTCATGAACATCCAAGGTGCACCCGACGTCCTGATGCGCAGAGGTTTTTCTACTACCTTGAGGGGGCCGGTCCGGGCATGGTTCAACACTTTGTCAACCGGGTTCGTGGCTTCCTTCGCCGAGTTGGCCAGCTTGTTTCACAAACAATATGTGACCAGTAGGCGTCAACACCTCACCTCCAACTATATGTACAAGATCTTCCAGCAAGTAGACGAGGACCTTAGGTTGTATGTTCTGAGGTTCAACACAGAAAAGGTAAAGGTTGAAGAGTCGGTTGATCAAGAGATATGCCAAGCCCTGATAACTGGTCTGACGAACGACGACCTCTCGTACACTATGTCAAAAAGAGAAAGGTGGACGTATTCTGATCTCCTAACTAAGCTGGGAAAACACATCAATGCCCCTGACCTCTCCGACCCCAACCCCGACCCCAACCTAAAAAGCCTACATTGATGGGTCCTCATGCCAAAAAAGATCGAGCAGAGGTCCTACTCATTTGCTCTTACTCATCTCAGCTCAAGGTTGGGAATTACGCTGTACAGTAAAATAACAATTCAAAGTCAGAAATAACATGACGGAGTATGAAGCACTATTCACAGGCCTCAACCTAACTTCGTATCTCGGAATCACATAACACCCAAAGACTACTCCGACTCCAAGCCAGTCGTGGAGCAAATTCAGGGTAAGTACGAGGTCGGATTGGAGTTGAAAGAGTATCGAACAAGCAACAAATCTATAGATACGACCCAGTCAACCTCAAGAGACCGACCCAGTCACCACGTCAAAGTCGAATCTAGGCAAAAAATTTTAAGGAGAATCTCTAGTTACAAAACGATGAAAATAGAATTCGCAAAGTGAAAAAAGATAGCATGCATAAAGTCTGAAGAAGCACAAAAACAGTGCAAAGGCTCACAACCCGGACCATAAAACACGAATGTCGTCGAGATATGAAATAAAATAAAATACAAGAAAAGCTAGATCAAGTTACTCCTGAGCTACGTCCTCAACGACCTGACCCTCCTTGACCTGCTCTCCCTCCATGGAAACCTCCTCCCTTTCCTCGAGCTGGGTCTCCTCATCGATGCGAAGCTCGGTTTTCGAAGATGGAGGAGCTGGGATGCAGGGCTAAAGAAGAGGAGGTGGGGGAATCTCTACAGTGGGGTAAACCAGGGAGGCCTCCGTAGCACGAGCTCTATCTGCTTCCCTCCGAGGTAGAGAGTAGCAGACTAACTTGGTCAGATCAAGTTGGTCACAGGGAAGGTCCAGAAACTTAAGACTTACAAGTCTCCTCCAGATCTGCAAATCCCTTCTCTATCCCAACAATAAACCCCTCCTTTTTTGCTACGTAGATGGCCTGGCCGTGAGCCTCCCAGGCGACAGCAAACTCGTCCTCTGCTTTCTTCCTTGCCTCTATCTCCCCTCGAAGGGCCCGTGATTTCTCCTTCGCTTTCTTCACAACCTTGTCCTGCTCCCCTCTCAGCCTCTCCACCTCAGCTTTAAGGTCGTTCACCTTAGCCCCGAGGTCAGCATCAGCCTTCTTGATCGCCTCCTCCTTACCTCCGAGCTGACAAGCTAGAAACTACGAAAAATGGAGGAGCTGGAGTTGATGGTTCAAATGCTGTAAAAAAGAAAGGAGAAAAGGCATGAGAGGAGGAAAGAAATGTAAAGGGAAGAAAGAAAAAACAATATATTCGAACAAATCTTGTAAAAGTCGTTGAGGATCTCCTGCGAGCGGAGCTGCTTCCTCTCAGGATTTGCAGCTCGGTCTCTAGGAAGCAAGACCGACTCCAAGATCATCCGAGTCTCAAAGCCCGGAGCAATAACCGTAGCGCCTGAGCCGATCTCCTAACTTGGAAAGTACCTCCTCGACATGGAGGTGCCACCCAAAGGGTATGGGGAGGAGGCGTGCAGAGTCGAGGACAGATGAAGCTATAGGTCGGACATGATGTAGGTCCACCTCAGTTCCCCCTTCCTGACTAGCAGCCATACCTCTCTTAGCAACACGGATGGCCACCGTAAAAATATATAGGGTCCAAGCCGCGGAGGTCGGCACAACTAGGACCGAAACAGGGACGTCACCCTTCATCCTCTCCTAGAGAAAATCATTGTAGCAATCCATGTCTGCAAATCCCACAAAAGGTTAAAAGTCGAATAAAAATAAGATAAAGATAAAAACGGAGACTTACTAAATCACCCTTTGGAGGTTGGCTATGGTCACCAACTTATGAAAATCATAAACATATCCGGACTTAACCACGGTCACCAAGGAATTGAAGGTATCCTTCAGGGCCTAGGATCGGAGCTCGGGATCCCAGACGTGCCATAAGGGGGAACCCGACCTCCGTCATATTAGAATGCCCCAGGTCGACCATCAACTTAGGTCACCAGGAAAAAATGGTCCTATCACATCTTGTGGGTCTCCTCTAACTTGTCGATCCACTTCCGAATCGATTTGCCCTGGAGATGATATCGGCCGCTATCTTTCAAAAACACAATTTTGTACATCTTCATAAGGACCTCAGGGCAGATGTTTTTCCTAACGATCCCGAGCTCCACATATACCGGATAAAAACCTAACACGATCCGAATTGAGTTAGGGACAACCATACATGGGGCAAGCCCCACAAAAGAGAAAAAAAAAGTGAAAAAGAGATGAAACGGAAATCTAAGCCTCGCCTCCAAAATCTCTAAGTAAACGACAAGGCGAGTGGATGGAAAGAAGTGACAGGCTCACTAAGTCGACTCGGGAAGAATAAAAGGAAACCCCAAAGGACTATGGTTGTCTGTCCTCACAACCACCAAATCCGAGCTCCGCAAGGTACAAGCTCGGGACTCTAGGTCGGGAGTTGAAGGGCGAGAAAGATCTTGACGTTGCCTGATTGTGAAACGGATGAACGAGCTAGCATTGCCAACCTAAGACAAGTAGGACTCCATCGATACTGATTGTCACCCAAAAAACCCCGAAAATGGTAAATTCTAAAGGGTTAGGCCCAAAGGAGGAATTAGGCCCAAAGAGGAAATAAACAAAGGAAGCTCACTCAAGATGGAGAGAAATTATCCTATAAATAGGATTATCTTATTCCCCAAAAAGGTATCTTCCCATTCATTGCACTCCTCATCCAATTCCTCTCTCACCTACTTCTGGGACTGATTTGAGCGTCGAAACGGGCGTCCGAGGTCAAATCCTTGGTCTCCCGTCTAATGCATTTTGTTCGATTCTGGTGTGTAGGCAATCAGTCCTACAAGACGTCCTTCGGTCAGCCTACTCCTACCAAGGGAACTTTGTGCGATCTATCCCGCCCTGACTGTGACAAACAGATATAGGTCGAACGACCTAGGCAGGTCGGCTAACGGTACAAGTCAGACGACCAAGGCAGGTCAACCCCGACCTTATCATCCTCCAAAACAAGGAGGGCGCGAGCGACCTCGTCATAGGAGGAACCGTGACGTCATCTTCATCCCCTTCGTTGGAATCCAACTCCGATAGGTCTGACGACGACTTTGGAGGATCCGCGACAACGGCTTAGGGGGACGACCCTTGCAATGTCTCCCGCTCCTTGGCTCGTCGGAGCAAGGTCGCGAAGCTCTCACTGGATCCAAAGAGCTCATCACTAAGGTCTCCTAGCTCCAACATTGGAGGTTTAGCTAGGCTCTCACGATCGGCTTCGTTTAATTCCTCCTCACTCAAATTAAAGCCTTCGAAGAGCCAAGAATACATAAATCATAAAGACAAGGAATGAAAGGAAGGCGGAGAGAGAAGAGACGATGTCGGTGGCCGAACCTTTGGCCTGAGAAGACGACACGAGGCGACGATGATGGGAGAGAGAAGGCGAGAAAGAGAAAGGTAGTATGTGGGAAGTGGTGAAAAATTTTCACCCTACTCCCTATATATAAGGGGGCCAAGCTCGAAGGAGGTTAACCATCACGTTCAAATGATTAAAAAATCGTCTCATCATAGTGAGAGGAAGGTGAAACGATTCGACGAATCGGGCCCACGAACAACGTAGGTCAGAGTCGAACTGTGAAACTACCAAATCAGGCCCCTAAAGCAAGCTCGAACCACAAGCGACAGAGGTCAGAATTGGCCTAGGGAACTCCTAAATCAGGTCCCTGCCACGTGCTTGAGTCGAACTGAAGCCGAGCTCGAACCAAGCATCAGACGAGCTCGAATCAAGCTCTAAATGAGCCCAATGCTCCAATCTCATCATGGAGATCGAAATAGAGAGGAGACCTACCAATTAAGATCGATAGGAATCAACCTCTCCCACTCAAGAAAGGCCTGAAGTGCCCCTGAGAAACATAATGCAAATCGCCCTAATGTACCTGAACGCTCTAAAAGTAAAACTCCCCAATCAAAGTTCTGTTTAACCAGATGAAATCAAAATCATACACTTGGGGGTCAAATAATGGTCAAGTTAACAGTGAATCGACCGACAATGAGAAGATCAATCTAAGGAGGTCATGGCGGATCTGAGAAGGTCATGGTAGGCATGTAAAGGCATTGGTCGACCTAGGGAAGACCTGACCGACCTACAACAGGAAACCGACCTGTCCAGGTCTTCCCCTCCCTTCTCTCCAAGATTGGACAACCCATGACCAAGTCAAAGGTACAAGGAGTCTTGTTCTCCACATCAAGGCCCATGAAAGGTAAAGTCCATACGGTAAAAAAAAACCCGTCCAATTAGGTAAATATACCTATAAATACTATTGTTAGCACACAGTTCAAGATATTCTCGTCTCTCATTTACTCCCTTCATACAGTGATTTCCTTTTACCAAATTCCGACAAATACTGACTTGACCATCGGATAGGTTTCATGTTTCTCCAATACTACAACAGAAGTACAATAACAAACTAAGCATAATACCTTATACCAAATAATCAAAAAAGAAAAGAAAAGAAAAGAAGAAAGAAAACGACCTTATACGAACTTTTCCCAAAATATGCTCAGTAGAAGTCTGCCACAAACAATTACCTTCGTCAATTTTCAAATCCAGAAGGGGCTTCATGATATCCTCAAGAAGCTCAGCGGAAGCTTCAGGTTCAGAATCACTGCTCCCATCAAGTAACTGCTTTTTCAATACATTTCCTATCAGTTAGAGCCTTAGAGGACTTCCTTTTCAAATCGACACATAATTAAACATGTATTGAAGAAGTATGACGGGGCCAAGTTTATCGTTCAATGCCTTCAGCCTCTGATTAATTTAAAATCCATTAGTAATCCAATTACCATACATTTTATTTTTAAGGGCATCTAAATCGATATTTAAATACAGTAGTTGGCTTCCCAAGGATATGATGAGTTTGTAGCTAGTACTATATTGCACACTAACTATAAACATTAAAAAGTAAATTGTTGGCTGGTAAAGACGTATAGATCAAATGCAGATTTCACTTTCTAACCACTAAAAGCTGAACCTAATCGTGGGATCGAGTTCAGGGCTCAGTGATCATGTGATCGTTTCACAAGGACACAATTGAAGTCAGTGAGTTTATGCATGTTTCTTGTAGTGCTACTAAGTGGTTGACTCGGTGCTGTCAAAAGTTCTTGCAACACTGATGTGATGCCACAGGCGTTTTGGTCATGACGCTTCAGGAAATGGCCAACTCAGAAATTGATCAGTATTAAGACTTAAATCAGTGACATAGGTCAATTCGTGAACTCAAACCAACAACCAGCATGTAAAAAGAGCATCACCTCGAGCGGAGGTGCTTTATCACTCTTCAAATTTTCTGTTAATGCAACAGCAAGGCTCGACCAGTAGGGACTCAACGCTTTACGAACCTGTCATCACTCATTCTTGAGAAACATAGCATGCACGAGGAAATGAAAATTAATCATGCCGACGCCTTACAGATTCTATCACACGCAAGGTCGATTCATAGGGGTATGCTTCCGAAGATCCAACAATAGGCTTCCCATCCAGCAAAACATCCACACATGCAAGGGCTGAAGAAGCTATAGACTTCAGATTATATCCACCTTCCAAGGCGAGAAC
>JAOVYX010022130.1:0-14969 GCA_035668315.1 Drosera spatulata | reverse complement strand
TTTCTACTGCTTTAATATGTAATAAATAAGTAAACTTGTGGATCTAGTTTGATAATGCTTTAAGTGTATTTCCATTTAGATTTATTCTAAACCGAGTTAAGCTAGATGGCCTGGCTAAGGTTTGTGGAACCCTAACGACGGTAATGCCACGTGGGTTTTCAGCAAAGGACATGAAAATCGGGGCGTTACACGTTCTATGCTAAGTTAAAGTTGAATTGTCTGGTTAAGGTTTGTGGATCCTAGTGGCAGTAATGCCACGAGGGTTTTCAGAAAAGGACTTGAAAATCGGGACGTCACATGAACTAAACTATTGAATCACTTTAAGATTAGATCCCTAAGATCCAGCGCAGTCTTGAGTATATCACCATAAACTTCACCAAAGCTCTGACTGAAATCAAGCCTTAAACGAAGCATGCATCTACAACCGCCACATCCAAAGATGCTTCAGTGACCCTCCTCAAAAGACCATGGAAGATACGCATAAAGAGAATACAGAAAGACTTCTCAATTTATCTATTAAGACTAACAACAGCATCACAGACCAGATTGAACACCTCAGAGATCATATAGAGCTGAAGATCACAAACTTGACTGATAACATTGCTGTAGTGAAAATTCTGATGGAGAAGAATCAAGCTAAGATAGATGCAGAATTCCTTCAAATCAAAACCAAGATCAACACACTCAGTCAATATTTGATTGGTAGCACTTTGTTTCCCTTCACTGATGACAGCAAATAGGGGGAGAGTCAACAACAGCAACAGTCCAGACTACGAAATGCATTCCACTCTTCACAAATGTCTCAAAGACAGACGGGCACTTTGCTTAATCAAATTATTATTGATCTTCACAAAGAACAAGATGCTATGTAGAGGATAGAACAGAGCATAAAGGACGGTTTGGACTTCTTCACTTAAGCCCTGGAACAAACACTTGGATCTATACAGACAAGTACCAGTGGAGGAACTCAGTCAGGCTCAACTGGAACAACACATCAACCCCCATCCAGAATGCAGACACCTTCAATAAGGGGTGTTGTGCCTCCAAGGTCTAGAACAAAGAGGGGGAGAGATACTGATGACCCTACTACTTCAAAGAGACAGAAGCAGTAGAGTACTAAGCTGAAATGCTTATCTTTATATTTTGTACATCTTTTTTTTTTTCTTTTCTTTTTTATGTATATAAAAGAAGGTGTAGATCTCTTTGCTGTTTAGATAAAAAGTTTGCTATCATCAATTTAGGAGGAGATTGTTGAGTCAAGACCCTTAATGTATAGAAATTGAGTGATTAACAAACTTTAGTCTTGGATGATTTCAGTATGCATCAAGATTAAGGACTCGGCTGCTTGGAAAGTGAGTGCAATGTTTGCGCAGAGAGACTGGTTCAGAGAGGAATACAGCAAGGTTGACAACATTAAGGTCATGAGTGAAGGGACAGCAAGGCTTAATCATTTGTGCATCTGCAGTAAGGAATGGTTTAGCGTAGACAGCTTTTGTAAAAAAGGATTACTGCAGTAAGGTAAAGTGCAGTAAGACTGAGTACAACAGAAGGATCCAGAAGAAGTCAAAGTTCACAAGGGATCTTTTGAACAGTGTCACTGCCTTTTTTGCATCAGGAATAAAGGTCATGGGTTTGGCTAAACGGTTTCAGGATGGCACGAAAATTATGTTTCAGGAAAAGAACGACTTCAGTAACGGGTACAAATTTAGGATTGTCTATATACACAGAAGGTGATGCCCAAGATTTACAACTTTTGAATCTCCATTGCTCTTAACTGAGAACTCCTGCAGTAAGGCTTTAAGTGAACAAAAGTGCGAAGTTAATTATTGAAGATCTGAATCAATAATCTCAGAGCAAGGATTAAATTGTGCTAGTGTTCTACAAACAAGATCAAAAAGTTGTTTCAAGTCTTGTATAGGAAAAGAAAAGTTCTTGAGTTTTGATTTGTATTGTTTTTCACTTATTGTAAAGTGACGGGTTGATTGTGAGTAAAAAAATAATCATACTTAGAGTTATCCTCTTGAATATCATACTTATTATCAAGGAAAGGTTAGAGTAAGGGATATAATCGTATTTTAGCTATATTGCCTAAACAGTATAAAAATCCTTTGCGTATTTACATTACTGCTTTTAGTACTTATAACCCTATTGGTGTTCACAAAACAAAAAGGAATCAATATTACTGTAGCAAGATTTCGTATTATTGCAGTAACCTTAGAACAACCTTACTATCAAGCTAATCTTGATTAGTTTGAGAGTATTTCGAAAAAAAGACTATTTACACCCCCTCCCCTCTAGTCTCCAACAAGCATATTAGGACTTTCAGTGTCCTACTCTCATCTGAAGATGTTTGGATGCAGGGCCTTTGCATATGTTTTCAAAGAGAAACGATCAAAGCTTGATGATAAACCAGTTCCTTGCATATTTATGGGTTATGACAATGAAGAGTTCGAGTACAGACTTTGGGACCCAGAAAAAAAAAAAGATCTTCACAAGCAGAGATGTGATATTCCGTGAAAGTGAGAATATTACAAAATTTGAGAAAACTGAAAAGCCTAGTCTTCCAGAGGGGGTTATGTTTGATCCAATATCCTCTACTACTTCTTCAAATGATGCTGGTGGTGAAGAAGAAGTTCATTAAGAACGTCTTGATTATGAGAAACAAGAATTGTCAGAAGCAGGATTGCTAGAAGCTAAGATACCAGAGGATGAGTTTCCAGCACATGAAGCTGTTGAGCGGGGGGAGCAGCCCCCATAAACAGCAGAGGTTCCATAGCCTCATGTCAGACGGTCCATGAGAGAGCATCGTCCTCACGGAGATATTCCCCTTCTCGGTACATCCTTCTCACTGATGAGGGAGAGTAAGAATGTTTTCAGAAAGTAGTGATCCACGATGACAGAGACAAGTGGATGTATGTTAGGAGGAGATGAATTCCTTAAATAAGAACCATACTTATGAGTTGGTATTGCTTTCCAAGGATAGAAAAGTATTGAAGAACAAATGGAACTTCAGGATAAAGAGGGATGCTAGTGACAAGCTTGTTAAACACAAGGCTAGGCTGGTAGTGAAAGGATTTGAACAAAAGAAGGGAATTGACTTCGATAAGATATTTTCTCCAATTGTGAAGATGACATCAATACGAACAATTCTGGGTTTGGTGGCTAGCATGGCTTTGGAGATTGAGCAGTTAGATGTGAAAACTACATTTCTGTATAGTAACTTAAAGGAAGAAATTTACATGACGCAACCAAATGATTTTGAAGTGAAAGAAAACGAACACTTGGTGTGGAGGCTTAAGAAGAGTCTTTATGGATTGAAGCAAGCGTCGTGGTACAAAAAGTTTGATTCACTTATTATGAGCTTGGGATACAAAAGAAGCAAGTTTGATTCTTGTGTATATTTAAGAATGTTTCCTGGTGGAGAGTTTATTGTTCTTTTTCTTTATGTTGATGACATGCTGATCATCGAGCAGGATGTCACCATGTTTCAAAAGATGAAGCAGCAGCTAGTTAGGACCTTTGATATGAAGGATTTAGGACCAGGTAGGCAAATCCTGGGGATACAAATTGTTCATAACAGGAAGGCAAGAAAACTGTGATTATCTTAAGAGAAATACATTAAATGCGTTCTGAAAAGGTTTAATATGCAGAATGCGAAACCTGTCAGCACGCCTCTTACTAGTAAGAAGTCTTGTTCATCTACTGTGCAACAAAGAGAAGAGATATCGGCTATTCCTTACTCATATGCAATTGGTAGTCTTATGTATGTCATAGTATGTACACGGTCAGACATTGCATAAGCAGACAGTGTTGTTAGCAAATTTCTCGATAATCCAGGAAGAAATCATAGGGAAGATGTGAAGTGGATCTTTACTTGAAAGGTAGCTCCATATTGTGCTTATGCTTTGGAGGTTTAGAACTAGTCTTGGAAGGATACACAGACTCAGACATGCCGGGAGACCTTGACGGTAGAAAATTCACTTTTGGGTATTTGTTTACTTTTGCAGGGGAGCTATATCTTGGTAGTCCAAGCTACAAAAATATGTTGCATTATCGACAACAAAGGCAAAATACATAGCTGCTACAGAAGCTGGAAAAGAAATGTTGTGGCTGAAGAGATTTCTACAAGAATTAGGTTTGAAGCAGAGCAAGTATATGATCTACTGTGATAGTCATAGTGCCATAGATTTGAGCAAGAACTCTACATATCATTCTCGCACTAAGCACGTTGATGTGAGATATTATGGGTTATGAAAAATGATTGAAGATGAGTCACTGGCACTGACGAAGATTCACACTGACAAGAATGTCTCTGATATGATGACCAAGGTTATTACAAGAGAGAACTTTGATTTGTGCAAGAAGGTTGCACACTTGAACTCCCGATATGTGGAGTCAGTCAACGGTTACCTCCCTTCATAGACACAGAGGGGAAGATTTGTTGGGTCTGGCCTGTGCCTTTGTGGGCTTAAAATAAAACCCAAAGCCCATCTAACTCAACTCTTGACCTAGTATATATATACTATGATGAGTGTGGATCAAACCTAAGAGCGGGAGAGTGATAACCACACAAACACAACATCAAAATCAATTTTTTGAAGTGCCTCAAGCAACAGGTTGAGCCAGCCGTTTGGTGGATCATTGCTTGTCCGATGATGTTGATTTTCGGATGTTGTAGAGCTTGGAGTCGTCTATTATTTGTCCAAATTTTAGCTCGATCCGACACCAGGAAATCCTATTTTTCTGCCAGATTATGGTGGCTGATTTGGGAGATGTTTATGGTACATTTTCTCTCTGTTTACCATCTAATTTTGGTGAGATTGACTTGTTTCAAGGGTGGTTGATCCCTTGATGTTATTTGCCCTCTATGTTGACTATGCGAAAAATCAATCATGATATACTATCACTTAGCTTTTGGGTTCAACCAAGGAAGTGAGTTGCAGAGGAAAGTTTGCTAACTTTGTCAAAATTGCATTGATTTTGCTTGTCCCACATGATGGAGTAATACACGAAAGAAAACCATTTGCATTTCCTATATAAAGGATGTGAGCTTATCGTTGAAAGGTGCATCGAAGCATCAGAGCAAGCAAAACAGCTTAGGAGCTAGTGGTATTTAGTTTTATTGTTCTTAAACACATAAAGAGAGAGTCCTGAGAGATTAGTAATAGGAGAAGGTGCATCTCTATCTTTCGTGGTGAATCTCTTGATGTTCGGGTGTAGTTCTTTTGTATTCCTCATTTGGATCAGTGGATTTTCTCGTCGTTGACGACCGTCCATGGTTTTCTCCCGCAAGGATTTCCACGTAAAATCTTTATTTTTTTTATTTGTGCTTTGGTGTTATATTTGTAGCGTTTTATTTAACTTGCTTAAGTTAGTCAGTAATTTTCTAACGACGATAAAATCAATGGACCTTGGCTGTAACACTCTACTTGAGTTAGAGAAGGATATATGTGTGCCCATAATCTTGTTGATTAATGAAAGCTTGAATGAACTTCGATATCGAAACCGTGATTTTCTACCTCACGTATTTTCCATGCTAAAAATTCTCGTGCCCTTCGACTTATATTTTGATTGATTTGTTATCCGCATATATAGATTTCTTCAACTTACATCCGGGTGCATTTAGCCCCAAAAAAAAAATCTACATAAATTTAGCACTCGCATAAAATCTCGTATTGGATCAATTATTATATTTAATTTAAGACGAAATGAGTATTTTTATTTTTATTTTTTTTGGACGAAAGGGGTAACAAACATTAAACTATGCCAAACCAACCCGGGTTGGTCTAGTGGTGTTCGACTCAACCTTCTTCTTGAAGGTATTGGTTTTGAATCTCACTACCCTCAAAATCCATGTTGACCACGCCCGTTGATTTCGATCAAAACTTTACCCGATACTGATGGAGGGGGACTAGTCGAGATGCGCGCGAGTTGGCCTGGACACCCTCGTCACCAAAAAAAATAAAATAAAAAAAATAAAAAAAAATCTGATGAAATGGGTTGTCAGCCATGAAGTTTATATCAATCAAATTTACCTAGCAGGATGGAACGTCTCGTTTTCTTCTTGAAGAAAATGTTCCCTTTTGTTTTGTACTGCTAATGTTTGACTTTGTAACTTAACATCCATTTTTGTGGTTTTGCCTAGAATGAGAGAAATGAAAGAGTTACCTACAGAGACAAAACCTTCCAAGCATGTTGACCAAACCATTGAAGTAAAATTTCTTATCACCGAGCTGACTCCTACGTTACGTTTTGTTAACATCACAACGTCAGCTCGGAAAGTAATTGATAGCAGATAGATTTTCGTTAGAAATGACAAGTCTTACATGTTCCGCTTTAACTTTTAGAAGCAACTCAAAATTAACATGAACAGCTCTTGTTACGCAAGGGAAATGCACTGTGAAACCTCTCATGAACTGAACATAGCAAAAAATTAACAGGCTATGTTTAACTAGATCTGTCGATTTGGTTGAGTTTTCCCAATCCATTGCACCGTTTGCATACGATCTGAACCTGATCTTTTCGAGCAGCATTCGCCCTCAAAGTTGCACCGGCTTGTCGGACAAAACCAGCTCCATCACACTCAGGACACCTACACACATTACAGATGTGTCAACTCTACCACAAATTCCAATTTATAGTTATAACACAAGTTAAAGGCCGAATATCGATGATCATACCTAAGCACATTCTAGCAGCTAAGTGTTCCCAAAAAATTACAATCGGGTGATTTGACATGATGATTAAAGTGTGTATTATTGTTTGTGATAAAAATTAACATATCTTTTCACTTGTGTGATGGAAGGAATGAGAAAAAAAAAAATAATAATAATAATAAGATGAATTTATGTGATATAAAATAAACCATAATAATATTTTATTAATATTTTTATAAAAAAATTTTTAATAAAAAATACATTATATTTAATCACAATTTCAAAAAAAATTGCAAAACAAGAGAATTATTTTTAATTTCTAACCAAGCAAATACGTACTAAGTCACAGGACCCATTTCGTCACCTGATCGCATCCACATCCGACCACCTGATGGAACTTGGAAGTGTAGGCTGCTTACTATTGAGCTACCACCGCAGTTAATCTAATCACGATCACGATCACGACCTATAATAATCATCCCTAACATTTGACTCCGAAGTGTGACAAAGAACACAAATGCTTACAGATCCTTGCGAGAAAACAGAAGGGGAAAGGCGGTCCCGAGCAACGCCACCACCACCGCGCCAGCGATCAGGTAAGTCGTGCTATCGGACGACAGTTCCCCCACTGCCGCCATCGGTCTAACCGAACTCCTCTTGTTTCCCTTGATCTTTGTCACATTGATCAAACCAGGATGTGAAGAGAAGGTTGGAATTTGTGATAAGCTGCTATATGTAGCTGATGGTTGGTTCAACTTTGATGGGGTGTTCGATTTGGGTAAGTGACAATGAAGAGGAGAAACCACTGATGCCATGAAAAAAACTTTGATTTAGTTTGTGGTTTTGACAAAGAATGAGGAGACAAAATGGATGCACAATGTGTTCTGTGGGTGTTGGATAAGGCGATGCCTGTGTGGATAAGATTATGTCCCACAAACATCTTGACCACATATTACAGCTCACTGCTCACGAAGAAAGGAGTATTACGCAAGAAATTTGTAAAACTGTTGTTTGGTAGTATGTTGATGCTAATAAAAATTTACATCGACAAACTGCGTCTCAACGTCTTAACATTAGCAAGTTTATGACATAAGTATAGAGTATTCGATCGATCAATTGATACACTTCATGTTAAAGTACTAAGTGTATCGAGTTCGAATAACATGTCAACTAAGCTAGATACAGTGCGACTCAGGCGATGGTTTTCTCGAGAACTTCTTAAATGTTAGTGACAGGCATCGCGTTTCTCCTTGCCGAAGTGTTCATGGAACCAAACCAGGTCGTCTAGACTATATTGCGAGGGAATTAGATCATCTTCCCTCCTAATGATTAATAGCAAGAAAGAGTAAGAAGAAAAGTTTGCCTCCGTCACAGATAAATTATGACATATTATTAAAAATGAACATCCCACATAAGTTATAATATTTTCATAAAAAATAACCTTAAAAACACAAAATACCTCTATTTTATATCACATCATCATTTTTATCATTAATTTTTCTCTCTCTACCCAGTCACACTTTCCTCTTATTACACACAAGGATAAAATGATAAGGATTCACAAAATCAACACATTTCTTAATTATCGTATTAAAGTCAATTCTTCGTAATTTATTAGGAACGAAGGGAGTATAAAATAAGTAGATAACATAAAAATATTCACGATCGAGTACAAATAAGATACATATGTTACATCAGGTCCGACGACGTCATATAGCATTCATGCAGTTGAACAAGTTCTGCTCCTTAGCTAGGAGGACAGAAGGTGATGACATAGCGAGACGCCCTGCATTTGTTCAAGCTAGAAGCATCGTCGAAGGCAAAAGTGTACGCCCTAGGACAAACCGCCTTGAACAGCTTCGAAAAAACAGTAGGCTTGCAAGTCTGAGGACTGGAGTACTCGCCCGTGCAACAATACTTCGTCGACTGCATCGCCAAACAAGCGCTCTTGCATCCCACCACTCTGCCTCCTCTCCTAACTTCCAATGCTGATGGACAACATACATTCAGATCCTCTTCACAGGACGCCACGCCACACCCTACACCCCCGCCTACTGGTTTCATCGACACAGGCAAGTTAAATCCGTCGACAAGACTTACATCATAGAAATGTAGGGGCGACGTGGATGATCCAAAAGTCATTTCCACGACTGTCGCTGGTGGGATCCCGCCAAGGCCATGACAATGTAGTTGGCCCGAGCAGTCACCTGTCTGGCAAGTGCCATGACCGTTGCTGTCAAAGCTGCAGCCTTGTCTTCCCCAGACCCTGCCCGACCATTTCTCGGGCAGGTCTATCACAACTTCCTCGCCACTGATGGCGTGGAAGCCTCCGTCTCTAGGTGTTGGATGGCCAGCGCCGCCTAGGAGCGCTGGCCAGATGTGTTCCTTGCAGTTGTTGACAAGGATCAGTTGTACGCCTTTGGCCACGACACATGTTGAAAAGAGGGTGATGAGGTAGAAGACATGGAAAGAGATGGGATGGGTGGATTTTGGTGTCATTTGAGGAGATGATTGAAGTGATGAACCAAGCTTGGAGTTTTGAATGTGTTGATGACTGAAGTCTTTGAGTAGAACTTCTGCTTCTTTGTTTTCAATGTCTAGGAGCAGCTAGCTCTGCTAACTTTTCAGCATTTAGCGAGATATCGTCGTTCATAAGTTATATAAAAGCTCTTTCGTTCGACAATATTGGGTGTCTATTAACGATTTAAGAGATCTAAGGTCCATGAAAAATCAATGGATGAGACAATTTCCAAGCTACTTTTCTTCGAAACTGAATGTCTGGTCATCTCTATGTTTTTGTTCTATTTGGTCTCTTTATTTTGCTTTTTAGAGCAGCATATGTGCATTGCTTGCAATGCAGGGCTTCTATTTTCATTCAAAGGAGCTCAAGATACTCTCTCTGAGTATTAAAGGTAAATTTTGGAATGGGTTGCAAGCTAAGTTTTCTTCAAGAGTCGAAAAAATGTGCTCCGAATCAAGGAGGTAATTTACCACCCAAAAAAAAAAATACCTTCTTATTGTAAGACATGTTAATGACATTCGTTTGCTTTATTCTATGGTACTGGTTTGCTGTAATACAACAAGCCCGACTACACAATCCATTCTTGAAAGATATATGACAAGGTCGACTACACAAGCCATAATGGAGTCATATATTCGGCTAATCTAACTAACCCAGCAAACTCAAAGTCTCGGAAGCGAAATAAACCACATAAATCTGCTGTGTCATGGTCCTATTTATTTTCTTCTATTTGTCCTATTTATTTTTCTAATGTTACTTATACCAAATCCTTTAAAATGGAGGAAACTTTAGCTGAAATGCATTTGCTACAACCCCTTTCATATTAGCACCAAGACAAGCTGGCTCCTACCTCATATCCATGACAAAACACACCATCAGAGAACATACAAAGGATACTTTTCCCTTCATCATCGATCGACCTCTCATTTTCTTCCCCTTCTGTGTCCCATTCCATCCCCATTCTTCACTGGACATATACCGTCAGGCAATGGTGGCCGCGGCCATGTCATCATGGCTCTCATCCCACCACCACAAGCGCTCGAACTACCTCTCGATCTTCCGGCCGCAAGACCACAGGCCGGACACCCTAGGGATCCTCGCCTTCGAGACCGCCAAGACCATGTCTCGTCTCGTGTCCCTATACAAGTCCCTCTCGGACGACGAGATAAGCCACCTAAGGAACAATGCCATGAAGTCACGCGCTATCTTGTACCTTAACTCGGAGGATGAAGGGTTTCTACTCGCGTTAGCCTGCGCTGAGAGAATGGAGGATCTTGATCATGCTGCCAATGCGGTTGCTAGGCTTGGTCTAAGGTGTTCCGAGTCAGGGCTTAATAGGGTTGATCAGGCGTATAGGGACTTGAAGCTTGGGTACGTGGACTTGGAAAATCTGAATTGCGGGTTCAAGGATATGGATAAGGTCGTTGACAAGATGGAGAGGCTTATTGTTTCGACAGGGAACCTGTACTCGGAGCTGCAGGCATTGTCGGAGCTGGAATACTCGGAAAGGAGGATCGATGAATGGAAGAAGAATGCCAACTCGGGCATATCCCAGCATGCCAATTTTGATCTCTTCGAGCAGAAGATCTCCGGGCATAGGAAACAGGTCCGGCACCTCAAGGATGTTTCGCTGTGGAACAAGTCCTTTGACAAGAGCGTCGACATGATGGCCAGGATGGTCTACTATGTCTATGGAAGGATTTGCTATCATTTTAGCCCCTACACATCCGACGTCCCGACATCTCCTCAAAAAATGATCACTACCCACCGGAAAAGGCTCACCCCTTACCGTCGCCATAACCTTCGAACTCTGTTCGAAGGATCATCTCAGGACAGGGCGTCTAGGTCAGGTCCCATCGTACCACGTTACCGGGCCATGCCAAAGGCTGCCATGGTCCGGTTCCTGAGCCGGGAGTCAAGGGTGTTCATGTCTGATGACGATGAGATGACAGACTTTGGAGCCAGCCTTTTCGGCGATGGATGCAGAAAGCAGAGTCATAACAAGGTGTTCCAGGCAGCCCCGCCATCTACCGTAGGGGGATCGGGCCTGGCAATTCGATACGCAAATGTCATAACACTGGTGGAAAGACACGTGAAATCGGGCACCGTAATCAGGGAACAGGTAAGGGAGAACCTATATAATATGCTACCGGCAAGCTTGAGGACGTTTGTGAAGTCTGAGCTGAAAAATGCATGGAAGGAGTTGGAGGAGTGTGGCGGAGAGATGGCGTTGGCAGAGGGATGGAGGGATGCAGTGAAGGGGATCATGGAGTGGCTAGCACCCGTCGCACATGACACATTGGCATGGCAGTCAGAGAGGAACCTGGAGAAGCAGATGTTTGATGCAAAGCCGATGGTGCTGCTGATGCAGACGCTGCACTACTCGAATTTGGCGAAGACAGAGGCTGCCATAGCCGAGGTTTTGGTTGGACTAAGCTGTGCATTTTGGCATGAGCATCGGAGGTTAGATGATTATTTGTAAAGCTAATGACTATTGAAAACACTAATTTGATGGATTCAATGCATTGTTTCATTCCAAGTACACCAGGAACCTGGTAATTGATTTTCCAGGCTGCTCAAAGACAAAGCTAGATAACACACAGTTTTATGTTGAATTCTCATGTTACTTCTCAGAAGCCCAGCACAGCTTTCCTATACCCATATGATTCCGCTATAATCCCTTCACCTCGATACTCAAATCCAAACACTCAGAAAAGCTAAGTAACGAACCGATTAGTCCATGTCTCAGGTAAACTTACACTGTACAAACTCAGAGTAGAACACGGGCGGAATATCGTTAATTGGTCTGCATTACTGTGCATGGAACAGCGCCAAATCATGTATCCCATATAACCCTCTAGAGGATGGGCGGGCACAGTACCAGGACACCTCTACTACACAAATTTTCATAATTTGACAAGATCATATGGGAAATTGTCACAAAAATATGGTGAACAAAGACCACAGCAGCAAAATTTATTCTTCAAGCTAAGAACAGTTCCCACTCATACTACACAAGTTCATATGACGAAAAGCTGAATCCTGACCTCCCTTCATTAGTAGACTTCAGCTCCAGCTTCTGGAATGGGCTGCAAAACAATTATGTCAAATTGGAAATATGTTTGTTAACCTCCGTGGGCAGCCTCAAGAAATTTTGAATGGAATTCAGCACAATTCAACTCTGCATTTTACAAATCGAAAACTTGGCCTTGGTTTTTTTACGACATTAGAAACAAAGTCTTACCTGCTATTGGGATCATAATAGAAGCCATTGATCGAGCCATCGCTGCAGGAGAAGCAAACATAATAAAACCCAGCTATTGTTAATCCACAGTCTGCTCCAACGTTTACGAAATACTGCTCCTTCCATCTCTGCCAAGCAAGCAGTGAAGCATAGCATATCAGAGTTCCAAAAGCTGGAAACATAACATATAACATGAAATTGTGACTGCTCGACGATGCATCAGCAAAACCTATGCATCAAGTAAGCCTGCAACACAATCAGCTGACCAACAGGCTCCATCCAGAGAAAGGTTTTCTGAACCGGGAATCGTATCGGAATCGGTATTTTCAAAACCGGAACGGTTCACCTATACGGGGGTGTACCGGTCTGATTCACCCCCGAATCGGACTGATTCACTCCGATTCACTTTTTTGTTGCATAAATAATTTCAAACATCATATAAAAAACATCCATACCCAAAAAACATCATATAAAAAACATAAACTATTAAAATAGAATTTCAAATTAACCTAATACATAAAACAACACATAAAATCTAAAGAAATGAAGAATGTCGAGCGGCTTCATAATCAAATCCTGATGAAAATCGATCATATCCACCATAATCGTCACATCCACCATATCTCCTATGTCCTCCTATATCATCATCATCATCATTTATTATGGGGAGATTAACATCACCACGATCACAATCATCGTCGTCGGAGGAAGTGTCGTCCTCATCAGTGGATAGTGGCGGTGGAGATCAAGGGAGGGGTTGAAAATCAAGGACAGGGTTCGGATTCTGCCTTTGTGATGTGCTGGACAACGATGGGGAAGAAGATGAAGGGAGAGGAATTGGTTAGATGAGTTAGGTGAGGTAAGTGAGTGGTTGAATCGGGAACGATACACCCCGAGTCAGGCAGATTCAATGGTTGAATCGGAAACGATTCAGACCGATTCACCCCGATTCACAGCCGGTACAGAATGAATCGACGATTCACCCCTTGAACCAAAACCGGTTTGGCCAAAACTGGAACGATACACCCCGATTCAATCCGAATCGATCCGATTCGGCAAACCATGATCCAGAGAGATAGAAATGTGCACTCACCATGAATATATAGGGGTAATTACTCAGGTCCAACGACTTGCCCCCATCAGCTTCCACTTGACTCTTGTAGAAGGAAAAGACCAATTAGATAGATAACATCTTGTGACGGAATCAGGCAAAGAGAACTCAGGCCCTGCTTTATTACCAGAAGAGGCATAAAGGATGGGAACTTGGTCCAGTGTTTGATATCATCTTCTGCCCTGCACATAAACCCCGATGTTATTGAGAAGGGAAAGATTTAGACAGTAACCACTTCATAAAGAAAAATCCTTGTATATTAGAAATCCACAATACAATAATCATTTCATGAATCTTATAGATAACAGTATTCTAATTTCATAACTAGCATCAATAAGCATAATTTGGTTGCCTCAATTGCAATTCTAGATTCTCTTAAAAGGACGAAAGGGATAAAATCATACACAGCATGGATTAAGAACAAATGAAGATGGATCTAAAAACTTCGAAAAAGATGAAAAAATTTAATTGATAGGCCAGAAGACAACTCTTTGAAGAATTTTGGCGAATTAAGCAGATGATGCTTGGTTGAAAATGAATTGGTAGTAAAACAGGGACTTGCGTCTTGCTATTAAAGACCCACTCAACAATAATGAAGAAACATACGTGGCTTCCCACTTTCCGGTGTAGAAGGTATAGTTTTTGGTATCTACTATTTCTCCTTCCCAGAAAGTCACAACCTGAAAAATACAAGTCAGCAAAATTAAGCTTTTGAACATAGGGATTTACTTGACCATAAATCATGATAGAGAACTTCTGCTTCAGAAAAAAATTGACAGGATTCCTATTCAAATGTTTGAAATACAACATATGAAAAATAAAGCAGCGAAAATGCACAAGGGACAAATATATTATTCACTCAAGTTTATATAAGAAGCAGTGAGCGCAGGTTAACGATGATTCAGAAGCCAAAATATCAAGATTGCCCCCAAGTGGCCAACATGTATGATCAAGCAAAAAAAAAAAAAAAAAAAAAAAAGGTAAGTAGAAGGGGGAATTTCAGTTGGAACTTCGAAATGGGAAAACACAGACACAGACAATGACATCGCATAAAGTTTGCCACGAAGGCTGTAAGTTCATGGCATATCTTCTCCATATCTTAGTTTTTGCATACGAGCAGTCAGTACAAAGCAGAAACATCAACAGAGTAGGCTTCTCTTCGAGGAGTGGAAATAATATTTCAGAAAAAGAAAATTCCATCAGTTAATGACGATATTATATCTCTATTGAATAGACAAAGACAAATACAAATATCAAACTAGGTGAATCGTTCAGGAGTTGAAAAATATAAAAAGAGAAAATACTTACTGGAGTGTCGGCCATTGGAACATTCAGAGCTTCCATGGTTCCATACAGATATCCGCTTTCAAGGTCACATCCTTGGATTCGTACATTAACTCTCCATGCCTCATCCTTTTGGCCACTTGAAACATTTTG